>VXBJ01007139.1:1065390-1092257 GCA_013400055.1 Nycticryphes semicollaris
AATGGGAGAAGGGGACAATCCAATTAGCCAGCCTGCATGTTCAGCAGCATTATTATGGTTGCCTAACAACCACTGGGAGGTATGCCTAAAGGCAAGTAAAAGGATGAATGAAAAGATCTATGTCAGATTCCGATAGATGGGAGGAAGTTTCTTTTTTGGCATGGTTTACACCAGGATATTTTATTTGGACTTCATTTTCCCTTCGTTAAGGCTCAAGTCCTTTATTCGTGCAAGCAGGCTTTTATACAACGCAGCAATGGAAGCAAAACTGCACCTATGAATGCTGCTATTCCACACAAAAGTAATCTTGAACAGCATATGTCAGTGCATCCACAGCATCCGCATGGGCCCAGCACATACCGACCTCAAAGCATTTTGTCCTCCCATGACCAGAAAACACATCAAGCATCAAACGTTTAAAGAGTTTTAACAACAAAAGACTTTAAGAAAAACTTAGGAGCTATTGCAATCAACTGGCACACACATGGCCTGAATAAAACTCATGTCACTGACTAAAACTCAACATGGAAACTTAAGTAGCACCTTCATACTTCATACATAAATTTCAGTGGGGGTTGCAAAGCAAACTGTGGATTTTACCCCAGAAGACATGCTGTAAACACACTTAAAGTTTACACAGGCTTGCACCGAGCAGGGGAATGCAGTGCTGGCTATTGGTATTTTGGTGCAACAATGGCAGAAAAAAAGAAAAAAAAAAAAGATGGAAAAAACATGGCCAGAGTTAACACAGATTTTGAATACCCCGTGCCATGCTGGAGGCACAAGGAGTTTGGAACATAGTTACATGGAGACTAAATGAAATCTTGCAATCAAATTACTGCTGCAGGGAAAAAAATGTTACTGTGCAGAAACAATGACTAATGCATCTCTAGAGGGAGAACTGTAAAATAAAAAGGCGGCTAAGGTAAGCTAGCTGCTGTTAATGAGGGCTGCTAGCCAGAAAAAAAATGCACATTTTAAACACTATGCCTTCATGTTCCTCTATTTTGGGAGAAAGGGCTTAAAAATCTTGAATCTAGAACTGAAATGCACTATCTTGCATTTATCTTGAAGATAACTGTATATTTAGGCCACAAATATACTGCTTTGAAATTTGTGGCAATTCTGTGGTGGAACAACAGTCCCACATTTTCCCCAAAGTCAACTGCAAATACAAACAAGAGTGCTTTAAGTAGAAGATTCTGGGGCCTTTAGCAATTATTATTTTTTTTCTTTCCGTATTTAGGAAAGTGCAAAAATACTACTGAAGACAGAAAGATTAAATCAAAATAACTAAGCTGCTGAAGAAATATGACAATGCAACCGTTCCAATTTTCAAGTGAACCATGAAGAAAGAATTAACTCATTTAATCATCAACACCAAGGCTACAGCCTTTACCTGTGCTGCCTGGAGTCTCAGAACAACAGTCTCGGGGCTTTTGCCCACTAAACAAGTGAAACCTACAATAAACTAAAAGACCCCCAAGTAAAATCTTGAGATCAAATTACAGAAGATCAAGCTAATACACAGAGGAAAGAAGACTAGGGTGGATGGTGGTGAAGGAAGCTAAGAAATACATTAACTGATTCCAGTGCAGTGTTCAGCTTAAAGGCTTTCTGCACATGTTTTTGTATATAGATAACCAGCGTCAAAGAGGAAAAAAATATAAATCACCCACCTCCAAAAATCTATCTGGATTACATCTTTACTACCCTAATAGATTACTCACAGAAGACTTGTAATAAACACACAATAAACCATATAATTACTAAAGGCAGAAACCAAAGCAATTAACAGGTCTATATAGTATGCAAGGGAGGATAAGTAGTACACTCAGTACTAGATATACAGAAACTGAAAACGCACACAGAAGTGTATGCCAAGCAATCCACAAAGAAAGTTTATTGCTAAATCATATTTAAGGGAAAGACGAAAGACAGACATCATAAGGTTAGTCAAAAAGTTAAGAGATTAGTTTAAGACGACTGGCAGGAAAGAGGTGTTTTCTTCCTCCTTTGTAAACATGTTCATTTACAAAATACTGAAGCTGCATTTCTTTTCATGAAGCACTGTCAAGTATCAAACGTTACTAAGCCAATCTAGTGGGCATTTACTCAAAGTTAAGACCTAGATCTACCTCTCATCTTTGGCCACTCACTTCCTACTATCCTTGGCACAAATGGGTTGGGTGCACTTCCATTACAGAGCACTACCACGCTGCACATTTGAAATACTGATTTTTTTATGGCATTTCTTAATCTAGAGAGATTTACAGTCAGTAGCACCAATATCACTTGTAGCATCAATATAAATAAGGTAGAAGTATTTTGCAGATGCAAGTTTTCTGCTGCTGCTGAGTTCGCAGTGTTGGTCTTCAAATAGATTTTACAGAGCAACATCTCTACTGTTTTCTCACACCCAAATCTTTACTCCTACCAGAAGCAGAGGCACACATTGATGCTGCCCCCATGGCATTGCTAGAATGAAAAAAAGGCACAACATTGCTTGTTTGAGGTGCGGCGTAATAACCTCGTATCAAGTCCATACATTCACTTTACTTCCTTTCCCCCAACCCTTCCCCGGTTCTAGACTTTGTTATCTGTTAAAAAAGTCAACCTGATGAACAGCATCTCTCAACATGCTATGTTCAGTTAGCTTACTAAACTCTTATTGTAAAAACCAATGTATAAACAGTTACTTCTCTACCAAAAATAGCCTTACTTTAAGCTAGGGCAAAATGCTGACATGTCAACCCTTGGGTTTAAACATGCAATATGACTGAACACTAATTGCCATAATTGAGCCCAAAAATGCCCACTTAATCCTGAAGCTGCCACTTCAGGAGTGGTTTTAGTTTGACATACACAAAATGAGGAGAGGGACTAACAAGAGAAGTTTGTATCACAGCAAAGCAATGAACTGACATGGTAATTTCACATTCAGGTCCACCTGATGTGCACAGCAGAGGAATTTCCATTACACAGTCCAGCTTTTGTATTCCACTATGTTTGGAGGGGAAGGAATACTGTATTTGAAATGGCCGTACACTGTCATTGAAATGCAGCCATAAAAGACTCTTCTGACAAAACGAGTCTTGCCCTGTTCTTACCAAAAGCAATTAATAATCAGTATTTTGCTTCACCCAGAACAGACGACATGGCTTTATAAGGGACTCAGTTTAAGATCAACAATCACTTTCCCAATACTGCCTCTAGTATTTGGGCTGTTTCATGACTATGCTGTGGTTGCAGTTGAGCATCGTTTCAAGCAGCGGCACAACTGTCCCTCGGCTTCAGCACCATTTCCGAGAAGATTGATGGCACCTGCCTAGCAGCACTGTGGCAAGTGTTGGAACTGAACTACAACTTGCCACTTCATGAATGCCTGCTACTTTGGCCGCTAACTTAATCATGAAGAGAATTTCCATATAAACCTGACATGCCAATTTCCTTCTTGGAAATAAAAGGTCCAATTTACCGCCTTTCTGCAGTTACATCAGATTCCCCATTCATAGCCTTATTGCCTAAGGGCACAGCCAGCCTAGAGCCAGAAATACTGTCATAGAATTTCCCTCCCCAGAAAGGTGTCATTGTAAAAGCCTTAAATTAGTTAAGACAATTAAAATTAACTATTCCAGCAATTTTGCCCTGCTAAATTTGTCAAGACAGCTGAATAGAAATAGACTGTTCCTGCAGCAACTAGTGAGATTCACTTGGATGCTGCAGGTGAAGGCTTTACCTAACTGAGGTGATGATCGGCCCTCCCCAGCTTGGGCACAGAAGAGTTTTCAATAGATAATACAGAGAAGAGGAAGGAGGAGCTCTGCTGGTCGTTTTCTATTCCATTTCTCTGGACAAGACTCTTGTTCATCCAGAAACCAAGTAGCTCACATCACACCACACAAAAACAGATGGAGAATAGTCATGTCAGGGAACAGTGACATGAGACACGTCACATCACTTAGTTTGAGGTTAAAGATTGATTCTGGTCAAGTCAGAAGAAACTTGAACAAAATCACTCATTATCAATTTTGCTCTTAGTTAGATGAACAAATGAAAACATAGTTTTATCTGAATTTTTATTTCCTTCTTCCTTTCTTAAACCCTATGGGAGAAAAAGAAGAGAAAAAGAAAAAAAAAAAAAGAAAAAGAAAGACTAAAGCAGACCGATAGCAGCAACTTTGGTATCTTCACTACCCTTTATGCCAACACACCAGAAACCGTCATCCTGGTATCTCTCCCCTCCACTCACATTTAAAACTATAAAAGACACAATGATTCTGGCACACAGACTTGAGTCTCTATGTCAAAATTAAATTTTAGGTTGTATATTAAAAAAAAGAACAAAACCAGACTCCACTGCACAAAAGGCAATAACCCTAAATACAGGAAGTTATTTTTTTAAATACACAAATAATCACAGATGTTAAGTCAAATTCAGACTACCTCCAAACTTAAGACAACAACAAATTGTTTATACTACTACACAGTGGGTAAGAAGTCCACAAAGACAAGGAAAACAAAATGTATGTTAGTGGAAATAATCTGAACCTATTTTACTGTACTTTGCAGCTCTCAATTTCTGCACACACCTAGCACACACTGCTTCATTAGGGGAAAAAGACTATTCTCAGAGAAAGAACAAAATTCCTAGAAAATAAGTGAAAATATATTCTCCTTCTCCGTTGAAAACTTGTATCTGGAGTACAAAAGCATTAGCTAGGGATGGGCTTCCAAAATGTTTAAATGCATGAAAAGAAAATCCTGACTTTGGAAGCTGTATCAGAAAGCAATAGACAAGTAAACTGGAGTAGGCTGATACACAGTAACTGGAACATAAATATGTTCACTTCTTTTGAAGCATTATTTGGAAGTGATACTGCTGTACTTAGCCTAATAATTCCATTAAACCAAATCAAATTAACAGCCGCATCTTCTACTTTCAGACCACACTATTTTTAAAAATGCTATTTTATAGCATATTTCTTAGTGCCATCTATTTTTCTTCTACCGCTATTCAAGAGTCCACTGTTCCAATTTAAACAACTCAAAAATTCCAATATGTTTCAGGCATCAAACCAATTTTGTAATCTTCCCCACTTAGTCACTTGTAGAGATTTGATTTTGCAATTTATTTTTCTTTAATCAAATGTCACTGGTTTTTGACAAGTATTCACACGAGGATACTTTCTCGAGTTCAGAAAGGTACACAGGAGCTACGTGGAGCTTCATGGAGATTTGGAAAGATGCACTCACAAAAAACTCTTCCTTCAATGCCTTTACAAGCTGAATAAAACAAAACCAATGAAGTGACATAAACAACATATTCCAAGTATCTTCTTTAGTTTTAGAAATAACAAAAAAGTGTTCCAAGGCTACAGAGCTGAGAAAACAAAAGTAGCACCAAAATATAGCAAACACTGGACAGAATTTGTTACTAGCAGACCTCTGGTTGTCAATGTCACACCAGCTTCTCCTTCTTTCCCTACTGTTTAGGTGACTATGCTTCAGTCTTTGGCTTCAAGCAAAAGAGGAGAAATGAGTATAAAAGGAGGTTCCCTGGCTCTGAGACCATCATAATGCGAGAGAAAGCTCCCAGCATCTTCCCACACTGTGGAGCATGCAATGGCACTCCATTCTTCCTGGTAGCATGCTCTCAACATTAATTTAATTAACTTAATAAACGTGTGCATTTAAAAGCAAATTCCTTTCCAGAAGAGCATCCTAAAAACAAGAAAACAAACAGACACAAAAAAACCCCACACAGCCTCCAATAAAATACTCAAATCTTTTCCAGTGCATCTACTGGCAGTGCCCTCTGGGACCTGGCAAGACTGAAGATGTGTATTTGGCATGTCATTAATTCATCTGACTTTCTTCTCTAACCTCTGTTTAATACTAAAAGCAATAAACCCAAGGAGCACTTCAACGTTCTTTGAGACCAACCAAGTGGCAGGTTAGAGACTTTCTTAACCGCTCTTCAGTCTCCAGGGACAAGCTAGGATCAAACTACATCTCACCCAGACTTCTAGCAAGCTTGTTTGCTGGGTTCACACCAGTTGGGTTGCTAAGATTGTTTCACCCCTTGCTGCCTGGGAACTTAAGAGCAGTGACTGCATTTCGAATTACCTACTTACTGCACAACGGGTTTGTAAGGAGGGTTTAGCTTGAAGACCCCCTAAATTCCAGGTTTTCAAATAAAAACAGCTACCCTACAGCTGGAAGTAGCAAGGGATTTAAAAAGTGCTTGACATTTCAGAATCCTCTAGCTTTTACATATCCTATAGATGCTATGTCAAGTTACTGCCAATAGCCCAAGAAGAGTTTCAGCTGAGATGCCAGAGAAGACAGTTAATGTCAAAAGAGGCTCTGGAAGACAAAAGATTCTAACTAATCTTAAGATAAAAATCCATATAATCACTGTTCATTATTAACAGCCACAATGAAAGTAACAACTTGTTCTTCGGATAAAATTGGCAAGCAACATTTTGTTTATAGTTAAAACAAACTTTGTGGCTTATTAGATCCCCCTTTTCTCTCTCCTTCCTTTTTCTTTTGTTTTAAATTTGCAACAGGCTTCTATTAAAAATCCACATACGACAACTTACTTTTCAATATTAACAAGCAAACAGCATTCTTGATGCCAACAGCTTTTTTCCAACAGCACTGCCTGAAACAATTACCTATAAAGCGTGCTTAGCCCAGTGAAGCAAAGCAACAGTAAATAAAGACTATGCTTTATTCATTTGCTTCAAACCTAGAGCAATAGTAAACTGCAAAACTGGTAAGCCTGAGGTTCATTTGTGTTTCAGGACAGAGCTGTGAAGTTGCATTGTAGATAAGGGGAAAGTGAAGCTCAGGAACACAGTGTACAGAGAAACCTCAACTTTATGGTTTAAAAAAAAACAACTCACCAACCAAAATTACAAGAGTGTAAACAATAAATTTTGCGATAAAACAACAGGATGTCTTCAGTCACTCCATTTCCAGTCTACAGGAGCTAAATTACAAAAGGCTTTAGGGCGAATTCATGTCAGCCGCTTCTAATACTGAAACTGCTGGGCAGTATTTCAACTGAGGAATCTCCTCTTCCCCCGCAAAAAACCCACCCTTTCCTATAATTTTTAAAAAGCTACTGTGAGGGAGAACAAGTACCAACACTTGCTGTGCTTTTTTCAACACAAACAGATCTTCAGACTGCCTACTTTTATATGTAGTATGAAATACATATTCCCTGGTAAGTAGAAAAAAAAATATAGGTAGCTGTATATACCTTTCAACATTCCAACAGCTAAGTTACAGAAGGTCACCACTACAGAGTACCTGCAGCAACAGAATTTGAAGTCTAAGTGAACAGTAAAGCAAGTGTAAGTGTAGCTACTGGTGAAAAAGCACATCTACACCTCTATAAACCTACACATGCCACCAGCAATTTAATTCCAGATGGAGATTTTTCACTTATGCCATGTATTGAGCAAGACTAAATATTTTATTCAGAAATGCAATAAATTATGTTATTTTAACAACTGAAAGAAGTAACTGCATAAGTAGGAATTCTGGGTTTTTTTCCTTAATCTATTCCTGACTGTACCTCCAAGCCAGTGCATGTATCAGCATTTCATTACTATGACGCAGCTGCTTTTAAGCCTGCTCAATGGGTAGCTGAAAAGTTGGTATTTTCCTCTGTCTTTGACATACTTCTTGTTTTGAAATTCAGCATTCATGAGCATTTGTTAAATTACCACTTAAAGTGATTTCTTACGAGGAACAGATAGCACCAAGAGCTGCTTATAGGAAGACAAATTTTCCTAGACTGCCTTGATAACCAGATTTTAATTGAAAATCGTACCAGGAATGCCGACGCATTCTGTTCACAATATCCAAGCACATGGTTATTTTGGAGCTTTAAATACTTCTGGGCTTGATTCACTGGTGCTGTGCCCTGTGTGTGGCTGCAATTTAGCAAATGAGAATTTGGTATAAAGGCCAACAGTACCAAATCAGAACAGCAGAGATTTTCTACTTGCTCTGCAGTGGTTTGAAGGAACACAGGTGAACAAAAGATGACTTTTGGTTTATCCAGTCAAATGTTACCTCATGTAATCCCAAAATGGTTTTATGAAATTGGATTAAAAAGAAAAAAAAAAAGTTAGACAAGTAACAACTTCTGTTCCCAGAAATGAGTGAGCTTCCCCTACTTTGCACATGCTTTCATACTGAGATTCACTAATAATTTCGAAAAGATACAGTCTTCCCTTCTTGCTAGATATTTGTGTATTTACTTACCACAGAAAAGCAGACTTACAGTAGAGATTGAGCTGGCTTTTTGCCAGCACAAGTAAAATTCAAGTTTTCCCACCCAAAGGAGAAGCTAGCACTATGTTTCTTAGGACAGGAAGGAGCATGGCTTGGGAAAACACTCCAGGGCCAGGCTTGTGCTTTTGCTGCTGTCAGGAGGCAAAAGATAACCAATGGGGCACTGCTCTTCCTAACCCTCAGCAAGATCTACCACCTCACACAGTCTGTTCCACTGGCACAGGAATAGGAAGTGCAGCAGCAGCTTCCAGTTACTCACTGCCTGGGTGATGCCACCTATGCTGGATGAAGGTAAGGCTGGAAGACATCAGCAGTGGAAAAGGGAAGGTCAGTGCCAAGGGGCAGGAGATCACGAGGCACTGGCTCTGAGCCACTGAAATAGTGATGTGTAACCTTCCTAATAATTTGGGGTTTTTTTCCTCCAGAATTTCACAGACCTCCCCTTTGCCTTCTTGACAATCCCAAAGCTCAATGAAGGCAGAGCAGACTATTATTTGCTGCCAGATCAGCTCTCAAAAGAACAAGACGCTTGTGTCATACCACCTTGGGTACATGCCACTTCACATGTTTCTGATGCAGAATCTCAGAAAACAGGAGAGTTTTAGTTCGTCACCTGAACTCTTTAACTCCTGTATGTCCAGGCTCACATTAACGAGAAAAATTTTAACAGTTTATTAACTTGCAGCAAGACTCTTCAACTGTTCCTATGAATGCAGTACCAACCATTAAACATCACCCACCACATTATTTATAAATGTCTTCCAATCCCAAACAGAATTAGGTGTATGTACGTGGACAAAATACAATCAAATACCTTCTGTACACTTTCCGACATTTAAAAAGGAAGAATGGTAACAGTTCACTAAAATTAAGACATGAATTATTTGTCTATGTTTATCACCCAACTTATGCTAAAGTTCAATTTGCTATCTAGAGACCTATACGACATTCACAGAACATTTAATGCAGTATTCTTCTCCAGACTGTGTTCATAAGCTCTTGGAATCCCTGCCTGCTTTGTTTGTGAAGCAGACCTGCTGGGTTCATTCATCTTCCATTATGCCAAATTTTTTGTTTTTCCAGAACAAAATTGGAATCATATAAAAATACAACAGCCCGCATAATCCATCTTGTATTTTTCAGTTGTTTTTCAAAGAGGAAGAGATTTAGAAATGTGGTCTGAAACATTTTGTTTGAACAAGACCATCCACAAATATAATCCTGAGGTACTCTACAATTCAGTTACCACTGAAATTAACATCACAGTTTTTATATTCAGTATGGAAACGTTCATCTTCCTGAATACAGAAAGCCTGCTGATTCCGCAGGACACATACATCAAATCATTCGGACCACAGATCATGCTGCTGTCTACCCAATTTTACTACATTCTTGGATGAACAGCAGTGGAAAGAACTGGAAGGTCACAGTTACTAGAAAGGAAGAATTAGAGTTGAGTAGGAAGACGACAGAAGTCAGGCTGAATTTATTAAGTATGGGCTTTCTTCGCTTGGGGCTAGGGGGTGGGGTGTTAACAAAAAACTTAAGTCACATACAGTACTGTTCCTACCTAGAATGCACCCTTTTGATGGGCAGCACAACAACTCATATTCACTCATATGAGTCAAAGTCTGAAGAGCTACTGTCTGGCCTCAGTAGGCAGATAAAACCAACAGATTCCGTAAAATGCATTTTGGGTTGAAAATAGCCTTTTATTTACTAGAAAAACATTAAGCTTCTTCTGAAAGCTAGTCTGTTTCTAACACACAGAGTTAACCAATTTCTGAAGCATTACAGCCAGGCCAATCCTCCACAAGAAGTGGTAGTGATTTTTTAGGGAAGTTCCTGCAGACCAGTGGTCACTTGGCTCCAAGAACAGAGGAAGACCAGTAGAACCATATCACCTTACCTTTGTAATTCACTAAGTGCTCTACTTGTAGATGGGCTGGGGTTTAGTCTCAAGAAGTTCTGCTTTAAATTGAGATGAGTGAGGTCTTGGCTATAAAACAGGTTGGCAGGCAGGTGCTCCAGGCTGCAGCACGAAAGATCCACTGAGCTTATGCGCTGTGATGCCACCTGGAAGTCAAGAGGTACACCAATATGTTAATACTGTAATAAAACAAGAACGTTTCCTTCACCCCTACTAGTACAAGAGAAATGGATTTTAGACACAGCAGAAGACAATGTTGGCACATAGAGCTGATTTAACACAGTTTATATCATTGCTGCAAGATATGCCATGATCACTTCCTTTGCTGGAGTGCTAAAATCAAGTCCACAGTCAGCTAGCAGCTAGAAAAGCACAAAGGTTTGTCAAACTAGTAAGTGAAGTGGATTCATTTTGATCAATGAAGTTATGAGATACTCCATGACCAGAAAAAATAAATACGAGATTTTACATACACTTTAGCTTAGTCCTATAATTGGAAAGTAAGAGCAGCAAAACCATAGCATGGAAATCTTCTATAGTGCTGCATGACTGGTCAATATACCCAAGTGAGCGGAGATGAGGGGATAATAATCACCACTCAGCCTCAGTTCCATTGGTCAAAAGCAAGTATTAAATGGCAGAAGAAAGAGTTACCCCATTTATATCTTACAGGACTAAAAACATCACATCATCAGAGCACCAAGCACTCGTCTCTTCTCAGTGAATTAGAAAACTGTCCAAGAGTGATAAAAACGTGACAAAACCAAAACTGAGATTTGGGGGTTTGGCACTGCTTTCTAGAAAGGAGAAGGTGAAGACAAACACAGTCTATAGAGGCTAAAGAAATCATACCACCTAGCAGTACACAGCTAGCAC
Organism: Nycticryphes semicollaris; assembly: GCA_013400055.1. NCBI lineage: Eukaryota > Metazoa > Chordata > Aves > Charadriiformes > Rostratulidae > Nycticryphes > Nycticryphes semicollaris. The sequence continues at coordinate 1,076,513 of VXBJ01007139.1, forward strand.
CATTCCACTGAGACCAATAGGCAACAAACTCAAGGAACAGCAACTCTGCCCCTTTCCAAATCTCTAGGACACGGCTGAGTGAACTATCTCCTACTGCTCTGCTTATTAACTAGTCTTTATTTAAAAAAATAACAACATAAAACCAACACTGCAGTGTAGAATTATTGTATTTTCTGTCTAATGCTATTAAAAATATCCTTTCATAAAGCAGAGTCGTGGAGCAAGCTGCATGACAAAGTACCACCACACAGCACCACAAGGCAGTGCACACCGTGGGAACGGAGGAGGCGGCCAATACCAGAAGGATGAGAGGCATATTTGGAGCAGGCATGGCTTAGATCAAAGGAAGAGAAGTCAACAACTTCACCACCGTTTTAGACTCCTGGGACCGCACAAACATTGCTCAAACGGTTACATGTTCTGTCAGCTGTTCGCTGCAAGAGAAGCAATCTTGTCACGGTCACTTTTGCTGGCCCCACATGCTAGGATTCAGAAAGTACAAACACCACGTCTAAGGGACAAAAAGAGGAAAAATCCAACAGCTCATAATCAATGCCTGGTGACAGTCTCTAAGAGCTTCTGAACATCAATGAAGATGACACCACCCAACCTTCTGGGCAGAGATACAGCTCTTGCCATAAAGTACCCTGAACCTTGAGACATCAGGTTTTGCTGGCATTAAGTGAAGCAGCTTCCCACTGAAAGGAACACCAAGGAGTTTTTTTTTCTTCCTGTTTTTCCTCCCCAATGCAAGCCACACAGACCTCAGGATAAGTGGTCTCTATTATAAATACACAGCCATAAGCTTCAAGAGGAACAGACGGTGCAGTATTTTTCTCTAATGTGACCGTTAATGATCCAGCCCTCCCACATCCATTAAAACGCTCAAATTTTTGCTACTCCACTAGTTCAGTCCTTTTGGTACTGTAGCTACAATTTTTCTTCCCCTTGTAGTATTAGACAAAAATTATTCATAGGCTATTCTGAGCAGTCATTTCTGAAAGCCAGGTATTCAATCTGTTTATGGTGCCTGGTACAGTACAGCTCTCGTGACACTGAAAAGAGAAGAGATGAAAAAATGCTGACACCCGTTAAATTACATAGACTGCTGCTCCAACTACTTGTTTGGAATGCGATAGGAACAGTAATAAGCAACCCAGCAGTGCTTAGCAAGGCATGTTACTCTAAAAATATCTGAAGTACCAGAACTGGTAACTCTGAGTGTGAAGCATAATAAAGCAGACAAATCCAAATTCTGCTCTTGTCTCAAAAATGGATGCAAATTCTTTCTTAAAATCACCAAGCCCTGTGAAAAAAAAAAAAAATAAAATCTATAGTTACAAGTGATTTTGTTTTTACAAGTTTTCTGTTCTGGCTTTTTTTTGTTTGGCAGTTGTATTGGTGTTTTTTTGAAGGAATCACTTTGTTATAGGAAGAATTTAATTAAGATTTTCATGCATGAGGCATATACTGAATGATGCCTCTACCAGAGAGATAACTAAAAGTTAATACCACATTTTAAAAGGTGTCAGTTCTGGATTCAGCTGTAGTTTTATTTAAGTCTTTTTTGTTAGCAAAACAGTACTCCAAGAATTAACTTCTGAATTGTTACAATACTCATGTAAACAAACACAGTTTTTCCTCACAGGCAGGGAATAAAGACTTTTCTATTTCCATTGCTCAATGCTGTTCTGTAACAAATTCCTAGAGAACAGAAGAACAAGATGAAAAACAAAAAAGAGTGCTGAAGAACAATGTCTTAACAATACTTTCTTTGGTTCACCAGAAACTTTCATCAGTTATTTTGAAGATGACTACTGAAATTCTGAAATGATATTGTTCCCAAATCAAACAATAAAATAATATTTTGATCTTGCAATCGTCTTCAATTGGCTGACACACAGTAAGACTGCTAGCGTGTGTTTGTTATTGTTTATTAAGAGCAAAGCATTTTTCTAGAAGATGATACAGCTTTTAATAACAGACCGGGTTTTCTTGACTCACTGTGGGGAATCACTGCAGAGATAAGCTGATAAAGGGTAAGAAAATGCTGACTAGAATATCCCTTGTAGCCAAATAAAAAGCATTTGGAGGAAGGTACATTATCCGCATAAAGTACGGTTTCCACTGGAAGAAAAATACAACCCCCAAGACATTACACTGTAAATAAATACCCTGAAAAGTTATCTAGGATGGGTTCAACAGACCTGTGCTCCAACAACAATAGTGAAGAGAATGAGCGTGGCAGCAATGCTAGAGGGAAAGGCTTTCTAATACACGTGGAACCTGCACCAAGAGCTCATTATGGGTTCTTTGGTGTTCTCTTTTGGAAAACCTGAGAAGTATAACCGTTTTATATGCTTTACATACATACATAAAAACAAAAACACAAGCAGCACAGTTCACAACTCCCCGGGCAGAAGCAGCTGTTTCCCTGACCAAGCCCTCAGCAATGTCTTCTCATCATATCCTAAGCTTCATACACCCGTAACACTTGTTTTTCACATGAAACCCCTGTTGCATTTCCAATTCTAATAACATGAGGGAAATGGCTGGGGCAACGACCTTCTTGAAAGATGGTGTATGATACCCTCTCAGTTATAGTAGCTACAGCATAAGCTGTAGAGTCAACCTCTGTCTTTGCCAGAGAAGCAAGAGATGCAACAGTTTGACAGTAGGGTAGCTCAAACCTTTTTGAAGTCCACCTATCAGCTGGGATTTTTAATTCTCACAAATATGAAGAAACAAGATGTAACATGCAACTGTCTCCATTCCGTATATATGATTTTTAAACACTTTATAGTCAAACATTGTACTACAATGCCTCCCATTGTAATACTAGAGGAGTAGTAATGGGGTAAGGCCAAATTCAATCTTGCACATCAGACTGCAAAGTCCAGTGGAAGACTTCTTTTCCAGTTCCTGTTGCTACCTCAGTTATGCAGCCCTGGCCTACAGTGTTTTCAGCTTGGTTGTGGTTTTTTTTTCCAGTCTCTGTGTGAATATGGCATACTAAAGTGAATTTTCAAAGAAGGGGTATACAACTATAGCACATGTACTACAAAGGGCCCTAGATCTACCCACCACAAACACCAAAAAAGCTGTCATTGTGCTTATAATTTTCCCCTCCGCAGCAATAAAATTCAGCTTTATTCTGCAAATACCACCACAAACAATGCTGCCAAAGAGCTCTCTTGGGCAGCACAACTTCTACTGCTCACCTAAGGGCTGGACATGTGACAAAGAACTGAGAGTCTTCCAAATCTGAAAACTCACTTTTAAACATGCATTGCTTGTGCCACAATACTACTTGCACGTATAAACAGTGATTTAAAAAAGCCACTGGTACCTTAAATAAAAAAGGTTTCACCACAGTGCTTAAATTTTATTATTATTATTATTTTTAGAAAGGAAACAGTATTTCAAGGTTGGTCAAAGTATGGTATTGGTTCCGTGTAAACCTTTAACAGCTGGCAATAATAAGAATATAGAAAAACATTTGTACCAACCAATATTCTTGCCTCTTCTTGCTACACAGGGCTAAAAAAAACCCACTTTGCTTTGTCCATCAGTATAATGCCACCTCTGTGACCAAGCTATGCCACAAGACTGATTATTGTCTTTGTTTTAAAGCATTGGCTATACTACAAAAATGATCTGTTGCTGACAATGGATGTCAGCAGTGGACACAGCTGAACCCAGTTGTATGGACAAACACAAGCCTTGTTTACACGAGGACATCTTTTGGTGTGACCTGTGGTGTGAATTTAAACCAACGTAATTATGTCTTTTTCCTGTTTACCCTCACCCCATTCCCTATAGCTCTATTCAGATAAGAAATTACTATTTAGGACTTCAACAGAAGACAATTAAAATAACTAAACAGCCCACACTCTACAGGCAGCCAAATCCCCAGTCTGTTTGAACTGAGCTGACAATGTTAAATTACACCTGCTGTAGACATGCTAAAGCAAAGGCTGCATAATTTTTCTCCTTTAGGATTTGTTTTTAAACAGTTCTATAATCATCACACCCCACCAATGCCTGCGTAAGGCTTAACTAACCAGCTTGAAATATCTAAACTAACTGCTTCGAGCAAACAGGTTCTCTCACCACAGAACTAACCTTGCTTCAAATCCTAATCCTCCTTTCTATTTGAACACCAAAGCCCCGCTCAGCGGAGAGGCCTCCCTCTGCGGAGCTGAACTCCACAGCCAGGAAACACATCGGTGCCCTCAGCCACAGCCAAGAACTGAAGAAATGCTCAGACTGGTAAACAGACTAATACCAGAAAGAAAAAAAAAAAAAAAAAAAAAAGAAAAAAGGTGTGGGGTTTTTTTTCTTTAAAGCCACATATTTTAATTTTTTAATGACAGCTTTTAAAACCATTGCAGTCCAAATGGTGAAAAGGCAATGGCTTTTCTGGCCTCTCCTTTTGTTTTCTTTCAAACATTAAATTAGAACCACCCTCACTCAAGCTAACAGCCTTGCAAAGAAAAGATAAACTCAGTAGAGGCTTGAAAGCATGTCACTCAGATTCACAAACCTGACAGGCCATGCCATAGTGCTGTAATTGACTACTAAGAGGAAGGGCAGACTAATTGCCTACTAAGACAGACATGCCAGTGTGGCAGTGATCACAGGGCACACACTTCTCAGCCCACCTCCACGATGCAGGTGATGCAGCCAAAAGGCTCTGGTACAAACGCCTCATGTCAGTGAGATTCAAGGGCACAACGACTGACTTGTCCCTTCTCTCTTCTTAGCTCTGAACAAAGATTTAGGGAGCGTGCAGAAATAGCGCTCTTCTATGTTTGGCCCTTTGCAAAGCTCTAACAAATATGGTGAAAACAGCAGTAGCAAATGTGTGCAGGGAAGGGGAAATGTGAAGTTAATAAAGCAGAAGTTTTATTCCTTCACCTTTCATGATAGGAGTCTAGAAGAAATTTCATAAATTTGAAAGTCAGTGTCCCAGGTTTAGCATCAAGACCTTGAAAATGGCATCTTGTGAGAAAAACCTGACATTCCTCACATGTCATTTGGAAATGTTTGGTACTATCTGAAGCCATTACCAGAATATCAGTATTTTTGTTCTTCTAGGAGGAAATGTGCTTTTCTTCTAGAGATCAGGTACTGGTATCAATACTACACAGGGAGTGATATAAATGCTGTTACTTTGGTGGTAGCCACGCTGGGATGTTCACACTGTAAGATCCCTGCAAGGACAAGGCTTAATATGCAACCTGGAGCTAAGGGACAGTAATTAGCTATAGCATTAAGCTACTTATAATTCAGACATGAATCTCCATTTGGCAGAGCAAGGAATATTAATATCCTTAAACCAGCTTGACTGAAAACAATTCACCTGTAAACATGGCAAGACAGGTCTCACAAGAACCAAGAAATACCCCGTTTTCTTCTAAGGACTTCTGGTAGACTTAACATTTTACCAAGACAAGCTGCTGTACCACCAGCAAGTGGACTTTGCAATGAGCAGCCCTCCAGCAAAGACTTTCTTTCACCATTTGCTAGAGATTTCAGACTCTTGCTAGTGAGACTTCCAAAAGCCGTTCACTTGTCTGAGTCTCCCCTGTCCCACATGGAGAGGGCTGTGAGGTTTTGTTTATTTGTTTAAAATAAAAGGTTATGCTGGGTCCTCCATTTCTGAGCTAGGTTCTCCTGACACAGCTTCATCACTTGGATTAAATCTACAGTAAGATGAACTCTTTTCATTACATTATTTCACATTAAGTCAGAAAGGCCTTCTCACCCAAGTGTTTTATAATACAAACAATTATTAATACAGCTGTAGTGGCCTGGGGTCCCAAAACTGGTCTCCATCACTCATTCCCTCTTCCCCCTGGAGACTTGCCTCCTTCTCCACTGACTACAGAAGACGCCTAAGGAGACCAAATGTCCCTAAAATTAGGTTTTGCTAATAATTCCTCTCTGCTAGTCTTTGCTTAGAAAGGCCCTCAGTGTTACAGCCATTCAGTTTCAAGACTGACTCTGTTATCACCTTACATGTGCTGAAGTACTGTGCAACGTGTCAGTCCCTCCAACCCCCTCCAGCCTCATGGGATCCGCTCACCAGACACTTAAGTTCCCCTGAGCTTCATTAAGAGCAAAGTTACATTCCCCCGCTCACTCCCACCCCGCTCCCCCCAGAGACCACTGAACGCACTTTGGGATTCTCCTGGATCGAACACACCGTAAAAGGTAACATCTGCAACACCTTACAGCTTCTAGCTGTAAGCCATGGTGATGCTTTCCTGTATTTATGCAAGAGCTGCACAAATTCAGCTTCAATAATATCAGAACCTGATTTAGAGGCTTCAAAAGACATTACTTGAAAGCTATTCTAGATGTGTGGGCGATAACCTAGAGTTTTCAGTTCTTACTCTTGGCTGCAATACTTCAATAACTACCTTATTATTAACTGAAGGCAACAAATCCAAAACAAATGACCACAAACTTGCTAAATTTCAGTAAGGAAAAAGGAAAAAAAAATATAATAGTGAAGCTATAGTTTTTCTCTAGAACAGAAATCAAGTGAAAAACTTGAAGTCACCAATTACACCATTTTGGAAACAGCTGAACTATTCTGACATGGAAAACTAACCAGCTGCGCCAAACCACCAAGCTTCCCTCCCGAACCATTAGGAGACATTACACTGAAACGTACTCAGAAATTAATTTCCAAAACACCAACTAACCTCTAACAACAAAAGGCACAAAAGAATAGTTTTTGCAAGGAAAGAGGAGGAGGAACACTGAAAGCATTACCATCAAAAGAGAAACAAAGCTGGCTTCAAGTTTGCTTTACCCATTCTTTTGCCTTCAAGATTTGTGATGGCAAGAAGCTACCCATAGAAAGAAAGACCAGATGTAACTGCAGAGCAAGGGACCCAAATACTGAAGATTTCACATACACACATAAAAAAGGAAGCCAAGTTCTGCACTGAAGCCAGAGGTTTGTTTATGTTTGAATGCTTGTAATCATCGCCAAAAGGAAGTTGTGGGCTTATTTTTAGGGTTCTATCTTTAGAGAAAGCATTATCTCAGTATTATCATTTTATGTTATTAGAGGAAAAAATGGTTTCCTTGTACAAACGTAGAGTCATCACGTTTCCTGCAACTAAGGACCAGCTCAAAAAAAAGCCTCACTGAAAAATGTGAAAATCTTTCAGGGTTTTTTTTGTTGTTTTTTTTTTTTTTTTCCCCCACTAGATGTTGAATCAACAGTTACAAACAGGCGAATGGTGCTTCTTAGTCTCACAAACACGAAGAAAAGCTGTATAGCTGTTATTCTCAAAGAAAATAAGCTTTAGATATGGTTAAAGGCTATTTTCAAAATAATGCTGCTGATGTTGGCATTATACTAAACTTGTTTTTATGCCATTACTAGTATAGAGACTCATTTTCAAGCCTCCAAGCACCACTGGCAAAGAAACAAACCAACTACTGCATGGTGACCCCCTCAGCAACCAGCATGACCCTGACTTCCAACCTGCCTTCAGCACATACAAACATGGTAGCCCTGAATCACAATAGCACATTCAAACACATGCACTGAGACGACAAAATTGTAAGAAAAAAAGTCAGAAACTCCGAACTACAGCATAAATAGTGTTTGTTGCACACAATTCTCTGTAGAATTACCAAAAGACAAAAGAAAAAAATACTCATCTAGCAATTCAGAAGTTGTAGAAATTAAGGTAAAGTTCCCTTTGGTTTTCCTCCAGAAGCAGGATATCCATTGTTTAGGGGACTAAACAAATACTTGAAGAGGAGACACCGCACCCAGTGACTCGGAAGGATAAATTGGCTGTATTATAGCGCAGCACTAGAACAAGTATCATCTCAAATAACTTAAATTCCTTGATCCTTGGGTATGACTTTTCCCTGCACTTACCATTGGCACTGCTGTGTTGCCAATGCCTTGGAAAAAAAGTATTCTGAGCTGGTTCTGACCAGTAAATATTAAAAGAGCCTATCGTTAATGCCTCTAGAGAAAACTGAGGTTTGGTAATTAAAATCTCTGCAATGACAAACTCTGTGAAGATGTTACAGCTCATCATAGTATCTAGAAAGACACAGGGAACTGGTCGATCATCTAGTGGGCAAGCCAAGGCAAATACAATGTAGCACAAATTTAACCATGAGACTAGTGGCTTCAAGCCTTCTTTACAGGCCCTGAAGGCCATATTTTTTATTAAAAAAACCCTACAAAGTCTGTGTTTCTCACTGAAGTTGGAATCTGCACTTTAGTCTTTCTCCTGGTTGACCATGCCTGATGAAAGGAAGTCAGACATTAGCATCTGACAGTATCTGAAATAAAGATGAAGCTATAGGCTCAAGAGGATATGGCTTATTACCCATCACTTCAATTAATGAGCAGAATCATCCGTGCTTAAGGAAAAGGCAGTGTTGTGGTTGATTGTCTTTTAGCTGGTCAAAGGTGGATGAAGCACAGCTGAAAAGTAGGGACATCTCCAGCAGTAATGATCTACTGCTGCTCACTGCATTTCCTCAGCACAGTTCCTGTAAAACACTTGCACAAGCTGATCATCCCAGTCTCCTGTCTTGAATATTTGCAGAACTGCAATCAAGTTCAAGAATTGCTTTTTTAATTCTATAGTTTATTTCTGTAAACATAGGCTGTAACACCAAACTTGTACGCTGTTAGAACTCTGACCTTTTTTCCTCAGTAGAAAGAAAAATCTTACTACTAGAGTCATAGATCATCTTTGCCCTCTTCACACGGTTCAGACCCACACTTCACAACATAGTTTCCGCACAATTGTCAAATCTGTACTGAAAAAATAGCCAAAAGACTGAGGCAGTTGGTCAGAACTCAGTACGGTGAAGAGAGAAAAAAACTAAAAAGTTAATTTTGCACTGCTGCTTCAGTTAAGTCTCTATACAAGGTGAGGAAAGACAGAGACCACCACTGTAGAGGCTCCTGCATTACTTGCTTGTAAAGTACAAACCGAATTCAGATCTGTTGTTATTTTTGCTAGTTTCACGGTGCGAATAAATGTACAAAGAGAGCATTCCGCACTGATGTGAAAGGAATAAGACTAACGTGGCAGCATGCCCTTCTCCCGTGATTTTGCTATTCTTGCTATTTTTAGCACTTTTTAAACATAATGTACACTGACATCATAATTTAGTCTCTCCTTTTTCACAGCAGGCTAGGGTCATCTGAAACACTACGCACATTTCCACTGCTGACTTGAAGACAAAGGTGACTGAGACAGGGAAGGGAAAATACAAAGGCACGCAGGAGAAAACTCGAGTTCAATGGTTTTCAAATGAAGGATCTGGTTTTGGATATTCCTCGTATTTTAAACAGGAGGGCTCTTCTGTGTATAGGTGCAAATCCACCTTGGCACCTAAGCCCCCTAACAACAGCTTATTTCCCACTAAACACACTTGTGACTACAGCCACAGCTGTGCAACTCAGCCTGGGAAGCAGTCGATGGTGTGCACACACATATGGCCGTGTGCCTGCCCAGCTCTACCACCCTACACGTATAGTGCAGCCACGCAGAGGCAGCTTATGTGAGGTAGTCATGCATTATTTATAGCTCCCGTCTCTCATCACCTCTCTTCCTCTACCTGCCCAGCTGAACCGAGCACTAAAGCAGGAAATAATTGTTGCATGGAGCTGTCGACACACTTCCTGCTCTTCTGAAGTCCAGAGGGGAGAAGTTCTGTGGGTCAGATAACCTGCCTCAGCATGCCCAGTGATGCACACTATTTCCAAGAAGGTAACACTCTGTAACGTGCTCCTGCTTAAGCTCTGCAATACTGAATGTCTGAGACAGACGTCGATGTCCCGTTTTCATTGTATGCCTTGGAACACGGAGGACAGATAGCTCTTCTTACTCCAGCCAAACCGTCCATGTCCTGAGCTGTGTAGTAGTAAGCACTGACACAGCAGTTTCACATATTGATAAGCGTTAAACTAAGTTTAGCTGCTCCAAGTGTCAACAACAGGAACTCAGCACCACACTCCAAATCCAAGCCTCATGATGGCAAGCTTCACCACTCAGTAATACCTTATACATAAAGCCTTTCTCTACTACTACAAAACCTCTCTCTAGCTACATTAAGGGTGTAGCTTTTTAGCTTCTGGGAGTGGTAAACGAGGAATGCCCCTCATCATGTCCTCTTCTCTTTTCACTGCACATTTTTCACCCATCCTCTGCATTTTGAGATCCAAGCAGTAGATCTGCATTTGTGCGTGTTCCAGAACCATCACACCAACTTTACGCCGGCAAAATTCTTTAAAGCCATGAAGATGTCCCCTTCTTCATCCTCCGCTCCTCCTCCCAGTTGCATGAGCTTATTTTTCAACATTTGGCAACAAAACGAACATATTGGATCATAAAGGACCAAATTTGTTGTTGTTGTTTTCCTTCTGAGCTTCCTTAATTAGGACTCCAGTATTTGGAAAGTAAAAGGAAAGAAATGCACTGTGGTACAGAACTATCAATATTAACAAAGAAGCCACATTTCCAGCTTTTAAAAATATTCTGTTTGAGGCTAAATCAGCATATCTAAAAGTGACCTATTTGGAGTAAGTATGTCACCAAGTTCGATATTTAGGCCAGTATTTGTGCAATAATTCCAGTCTGTCCTGAAATCAGGAGTTCTTTTCACGTCAGGACACATATATAAGAAAAATCAATCCTAACACCTATTCACAAATACCTTCCAAAAATTTACTGGGGCAGAGCACAAGGGTTGTCTTGGCTAAGATAGATTTCACTGTTAGAACAAATCAGATTGTACAGGAGCTCATCTTTAAGCAAATTGAGCCCAAGTTCCTGCAGACACGAATTCAAAACTTCTCTGGCATTGCAGGAATGACGCATTAATATTTGTCTCATTCTGGAACATCACTGGAAAGTCAACATTGCAAATATTCTGTGGGGAGAAAGACAGCAGATCAAGCATTCTTTCCAAAGTCTCCTTTCAAGATTAAGCCTGTTCTTTAAAAGTTATAGCAACGTCATCTTCTAGCTCTTTTGAAGCATACGGAAGACAGACATGATTTCTTTTTCATAGTTAAAAACTGAATTGAGCAATTTTAATTAAGTATTTTACCAGGGATCTCCTCCCGCATTAAAATTTATAACTGACGTGTTCATTACACTTGTCAGTATCAGAAGTCTCAGTTTTCAGCAGCATGTATCAAGAGCACGAAGGACTGCAGAAAAACTACCACTGAACATTAAGTTAACATGAATGTCATTTTGAGAACAAATGCCATTAAAAAAATAATTTATATTTAAAATACTGTCTTAAATATTATTCACAATAATGCAAGTACTGTATACACTGCCACAACTGAAGAAGAATCTGTAAGCAGCCTGTGACCTAGCCCCTAACAAGCAACCAGAAGCTCAAAGTTACAATGCCGTAACATCTGCCTTGCTAAATATACTTGCTTTTAAATATACAATGCTTTATACGGTATTTTCTTGGTTAGCAAGAGTATTTAAACTTCTTTGAACTTGAGTAGCTTCCAAACACCTGAGGCAGATTATCTTATATAAACATTGGGTATTTTTCCTGCATGAGAACACTGGCTTGCTTGAACTTCAGAGCGAAAGATGAAACTTCCTCATTTATTTGTACATGTAAATCAGGGCTGATGCACCCTACAAGTAAGCACTCGGACACGAACATCATCAGTTGGAGGAAATTCAGGTTCCTTTGCAGCATTATTAGTTTCTCTGTTACTGTTCTTCAGAAACAGCGTTACTGCATAGTACTTCCCACACAACTGCCTTGCATGCAATCATGCTTGTCTCTCTCTTTCAGTCTAAGAACAAGATGCGTTTTTAATGTTTGGGTTTTCTGAAGTGGCAAAATACCGTTTCAAAATCCATGAATTCAGAATGCCGAGTCTCAGGTTTTGGGGCTGGCGGTTGGAGTTGGGGAAAATGAAGCATCTTTTTTTCCCCAAAGCAAGTTTTACCAACAAAAAGAATAGCATAGTGAGTTTCTTCATTTCTAATAGGCTGAAAAGCCACTTTAAACTACGTATTTTCTTTCTTCTCTTACATAAGAAAAATGGAAGGATATCATGAGTGCATGGGGATATGTTCTCATGCTGGCTATCGTCCCAATGCTGTTAGTCATTTGGGTGAACCAGAGAGAAAGAGAGAAGCACAGCATGGCACAGGGCAAGCTTATGCTGCCAGTAATTCAGAGAAGCTTTCTGGCCATTTATCTCTACTTCTGAAGTTCATTGTTTTCCACTGTTTTTCTCACTCATTAGATTTGCCTTTCATTTATCTGATGTCAAAGCCTCTGGAGATGAAAGGGCACTACTCTCCCAGAGAGAGCCACAAAGCAGCAAGAACTCAAAAGCCTGACAGACCATGCCTCACCATCTCATAAAACGTGTCTTGGGGATTTTTACCTTGAGGCTTAACAGACCTGAGCAGGGATGCCAGAACACTTTAAAGAGAATTTTAAAACTTACTAGAAAAAAAAAAAAAAACTAAAGGACTTTTAAAATGATGCATGTGTTGGAAGCTGAAACAGTTACTGCTCAAAGAAAGTTTGACATCATAATCAAACCTCTTTAAAAAAAAAAAACCCACAAGGCAGGCTGTACCACTGGCAATACGCTGGATAATACATTATTGCAATCTAAAAAGACAGAACAGATCTAGTGTGTCATAAATATCTCTAAGTAGTACTACAAAAAACTAAGTTACTTTAACATAGCAAAGAGCATGAACAGGCAGCCCTGTCAAGTACAAGACTAATGGACAATTTAGGCCCAACTAGACAACCAAAGAGAGACTTCTGACAGCACAGAAAAAGAACTTGCATGTTCAAAATAAAGAAATCGGGGGCTTCAAATACATAAATTACTTTCGAGAGGATTTATTTAAAAAAAAAAAAAAACACCAAACAAAACAGCTGGGATTAAGAGGTAATTGCAGAAACAACCTTTCAACAACACAAAGGGGAACCGAAGAGTAAAATGAAATAACAGAGCACCTAAATTCCACATAGCATATTGCGCTCTAAGCACAGTAAAATATTTGGTTTGCGATGGCTTTAGTTAGTAATTAATTTTTTTACTGACTTAAAATTATTCCTTATTAAAAAAAAAAACAAAAATCAAAGCTATAGAACTGAAGAAAGACTCAGCAGCATTTCCAAGCAAGAAAAAAAATTACTTATTTCTAGATATTTAATATTTAGGCTCTGTGTAAGGAATAAATGAAAAGAATCCAACACTATTTTAGGTATTATTAATACTGAAACAAAGCTTTTTAAATTGAAATTTTGACAGTTGTATTTGTCATCCTTTTTCTTCTAATCGTCTCACTCCATCCATCCAGCTGGATGAAGATGAGAAAAGTCCACTTTGTATAAGCACTTTGCTTACACAACCATGGTAGAAAGAAGTCACAGTATAAATGCAAAAATATTCACCTCCCTACTGCTTCTTACCAAGAGCGCTCAAATTTTTGTGCAACACTAACAACAGCTGCAGTTCACACCAACAAACCCAGAAGAGGGATTATAATCACTGCACAGAGAAGGCAGAACTGGGGGAAAAGCTACAACCATCCCATTCAGGCAGAAATTAGTACTATTCTCACCTTTGATGCTTGTCGAAGCCATCGCAAATATTCAGTGAAGTTATCGAAACAAATGTAGTAGGTCTGGCTTTGAGGTCCAGAGGAACTAAATGCTAAACAGTGCTGGTGCTTTTTCACTTCTTCCACCTACAGTAGAGACACAAAACTGTTAGTGAATAAAAATCAAAAGCCTCTTTGAAGAGTTCCTCAGGGCAAAACTAAAATGTGCCCAAGAGGAGCTCTTCAAGTAAAGTTGAGCTAATCTTCTCAAGTGCTCAAGCTGGATCTTGGCTGTCAAATATTCATGAAATCTACACAAGCAATGAATAAGAACAGAAGGAGGAGGAACCCAAGAATAAAAACACCAAGAACATCAACATTTTAAGAGAGACCGAGCACCATAAAAGGTTTCCCAGTGAAGTACATTTAAGGCTGTCTCTATACAACCTAAAGTACAATTTACACTCTCAATTATTAAAAACAGGCTTAACAAACTGCTTCTCTTACAGCCCAATTGAATTCTTTGGCATTTCTCAATTTGCTAAACAACACCCAGAATACATCATTCTGCTACCATACACGAGAAGTCCCACACAACTTATGGTCTCAATGTCTCAGCACCACATTCTGGAAAGCCTTTGCAAACCAGGAAGTGCAGAGTATTTATGGAGTACAGGAAGAGTATTTTTTGAGCAATAATTTAAAAACACTTAATTCTATGCCAAGCATCCACCTCCCAAGCTTTGTCAGCAGAAGCCCTCAGTACATTTTTCTCAGCTTGGTTCTCCTTTTCTTTAAAAATTTGTCGTCAACACGCTGCTTAACACAGTCCATGTTTTACATTACATGAGGCATTTCTGTCCAAAAACAACTTAGAAAATCCATGTTAAGCAATTTAAAAAGGTACACAATCTCTTCCCTTTTTGAATTTAAAAAAAAAAGTAATTTTTTTTCTTCTCAAAGAGAAGGCCAATGGGGACCTGAATCCTGTCCTCTCCAGTGTGCTACGGCCACAAATACAAGTCACTGTCAGAGTTCACCCACTGCTGCTAAAAGAGGAAAATGTTTATATTTCAGCAACTCCAGGGAAGAGCTGAAGAATCCTGTGAAGAACCATGAAAGGAGATAGGAAAAACAGCTCCTAGAAGGGACTACGTTCCACATTGCTAGTGTAGAATTTTAATGAACCAACTTTAGCCTGCACATATAACATTGTGAAGCTCTTAAGAATCAAACTTACCAGTATGCAAGGTAAAAGGTAAAAGAGCATTGTTTCATGTGTAAATCATCCTCAAGCTAATGATGCTCTCCCCATCATCTTGGCTAATCAAGACAATAGTAGCATTTTGAAAAACTTAGGCCATCATAGCAACGTTGTAATCTTACTGTCTTCATTAAAGCCTCACAGAATCACAGCATGGTTGAGGTGGGAAGGGACCCCTGAAGGTCATCTCGTCCAACCCAACTACTCAAGCAGGGCCACCTACAGCTGTTTGACCAGATCCACATGGCTTTTGAGCACCTCCAAGGAAGACTCCTCCACAACCTCTCTGGGCAGCCTGTGCCAGTGCTCAGCCACCCTCACAGTAATAAAAATAAAAAAAATAAAAATTCTCGTCTTCAGACTGGACCTCCTGTGTTTCAGATGTAATCAATCAGAAAAAAGGTCCAGTTCCAGCTTTTCACAAGTACAAATGTTTGTTGCTATTAGCTTGTGTTAGACCACTACTCACACAAAGCTGAACACTCAAAAAACCCACAATGTTAAAAATAAGTCCATGACCTTATTGGTTAATATTCTTACAGTAGATCTAAGATCTAGATCCTAGAGTAAAGATCTTAGACTAACTCATCATGGATGAAAAAAGGATGAAGAGGCATGGTGCAGATCAAACACAATAAAGATGCGTGTATTCTTTGGCTGTGCACTTCTGCACCCGTAAACCACTTAACACTGCACAAAAAGAGGAAACTGAATGGGTTTCCCTTGCTTTTCTTTAGCATTTTAATTCAAATATTGTAAATTGATAAATATTAATCTGACCATAATCAAAAGGCACCTATATTCTTTGATAACGCCATCTACAGGAACAAATTTGGGATGGGGGGGGGGGGCTAGGAAT
>VXBJ01007139.1:1092283-1107946 GCA_013400055.1 Nycticryphes semicollaris
ACCATAACTGAATGCAATCTTCTCTGCATAAAGAGACAAGGTTAAGCAAGCAAATACATAAAATAAAATATCTTACTTTTCCACCAATTAAAGGGAGGACATGCATCTTTCCAGTCTGGCTTTCTTTTACTGATGAGACAATTAGGCATGTTCCACAAAGGATAGCTTGGCGTCTTGTCCATCTGTTGACTGGCAAATGTATTTTCCCTTTTCGAACATTGTACATTCCTGAGAGCTGAATCCGTTCAGAGCTGCCAATGCTGTGGGGCTTTCCTGAAATAGAAACAAAAGCATCTACTTAATCACAGAAAATCTTTACCTCTCTCACTCAAGTTATCCTGAGACTATCAGCAACTTTTCAAGCTACAGACCACAGTGCAACAAATGAAACATAGCTTGAAAACCACACGACCAGGTAATTTAGTATCAGCTTCAGTACAGGCTTCTTGCATAGGTAGAACTATACCACAGGTTGGCATCATGGAAAGCAGATCGCATTGCATACCTGCAATAGTCATAGAAGTATCAGTTAATGCTACCAGTCTTCTCTATGGCATGTGGAAACCAAATGTTTCACACTGATGGTTTGGTAACTGCAGAAGAGGGTGAAGTACTGCATGCTGACCCACACCTTGGCACTTCCATGTCTCTTCTGGGCATCCTTAAGGTCATAGTTCGAACAGCTTCAATAGTTTCCCAAAGAATAGAGTTACTACTCTCATCAGCCCACCCTGTTCAGTCCAAACCCCACAGCAGAGGCCGTACACTCAGCCACAATATAAACACATGCAACCTAGATGAAACCCCTCAAAATCCCTGCTTCAGTCTGAGTAGAGCTTTGGAAAAAGAGAAGTTATTTTGTCTGTATTGCAATGAATTTGCTGTTTATATTATTTATAATATTTATAATACAGGTTATTAGCAAGACTATCAATTAGACCAAATCTGTTAAATAACTTTAAATGGCTCAGATTCTACTAATCTAAAAACAAGATTCTATTCTACAGAAACCATCATTAACAATGGCAACACAAAGACAAGCATCTCCTGTTTATGCTCTTACAGGACCCCATTTTTCAAGAGACAAATAAATCTTCAAGGGAAGAAGCACAATTTTCTCATTCTAACCTGAAGTATTTATCCAGAACAAGTCACCTTAGAAACCTTAAACAACCCAGCCCAGATGTGAGTCATCCAAATATACTAAGTTGTCTTCAAACAGAGAAAAGAAGTAATCATACTCAAGTTTCTGGAAGAATACCAGTGTTGGTAGAACTCTGGAAGGTAGGTCTCCTGGATAAACGAACCAAAGGTTATGTTGACTCCTAGTAGCTTCCTTGTTACAATAAAGGATAAATCACTCATTTCCCCACACTAATCTATACCAAAATTATTTAAAAAAAATAAAAATCAAGGAATCAATAATTAATTAGAACTCCAGAAAAGCAGAGAGGTGATGCTGTCTACTAACCTCGGTATTTCAGACTGGTGACAATTAAACTGCAGCACTGACAAATGCTGCATACTATTACTTCAACTTGCTATTACTCCTGCTTGTATGACAGCTCATTTGTCTCAATGAGTCTGCTCTTGCCTTCAAATTATCTATGGAAAGATAGAAGACACCTACCGCATGGCCTACCCACTGCCATTCGTTCACCCCCGCCTACCCTGTGCCAATTCTTGCCTTTATCTTCAAAAGCAGCCTTCTTGAATCTTCCTGCTGGTTTAATGAGCCAAGACTTGGCACCGCTACCCTCAAGCCTTGCTCTGCTCTAATAAACACTAGCATGTAGGCTACCGATGTCTGCCAGTTTCGATCTACAGGAACATCACTGCTGCTTGAAGCTAAAAGACTGAAACTTTAATGCCCACAGGGTATCAGCATCTAATACAAAAATAAGCACCCCAAGAAAGCAGTAATTTTACTGCCAACCAAATTCAAATCCAACAACAGAAGCTGAGGATAAACACTTTGCCCAACAGAATAAAGGGGAACGGGGACATTGATTCTACACAAAGCTACAAAAAGACTGATAGAGAATATAAGTGAGTAAAATAGAGCAACTCAGCCTTAAACAAACATAAAAGCCGAATCAAACTTTTAATTTGGAATATGAAAAATGTGGCTACTAAAGTAACTGGTAATTTACCTAACTTTGCAGAATTATGGACTCCATGCCACAAAGCACTGATTAAAGTATTAACCACATACAGAAACAGTAAAATCTCTGTAATGGAGTAAAAAGTGCCTGGTAAGTATTAGTAGTATGGTTGTACAAGGAATAGCTGTCAGGGGCGTGGGCAGTTTCACCTCAAAAACAAATCTTCCAGGCCTGATTCTGGCTGTATGCTAACTTCACTGGAAAAGCACAACCCAGTGCTGATTGAACCCCTAAGGATTGCAAAGCACAACCTCAGTCCCTTGGGAAGCCAAGTTCATTTAGCAGCGTGCATTTTAATATAGCTGAATGCAACTTCACTCATCCAGGAACAAAGGACATAATTCACACTTAATACGGGCAGACTTGTGCCCTGGAAAACATCAAATCCCAGAAGTTCTTTGGGATTATGGTGGAAAACAAAGAGGACGAGCTCCCACCACAGTGTTGCAGCCAAGAGACTTGGCAGGAAACACGACAGCATTCAGGAAAAATAGAAAAATAACATTACCCTGCCCAGGCTAGTGGGAAAAAGACTACTGCACTGGGTGCCCACTCTTCACAAAGGGTGCTGAAATATTAGTCTTCAGGAAAGTTATGGGAGAAAAAAGAAAAATAATCAGAAGCCTGAGAAACCTTCGCTTCCTAAGACCAGACTCTCTTGGACTAGATACATGAAGTTAGGCACAGCTGGACCTCTAGTACTACCTAGAAGTCTCTAAAAGGTAGTTCTTCAAATTTCATATAAATTCACAGAGGTTGTAAGTCACAAGTCACAGTAACAATTAGTATCATCAGTAAATGTTTACTTCAAAAGCTGGAACAGAGTTATCACAAGAGGTATTCATGCCAGTTATAAACTGTACTTTCTCTTCAGATTCAATGGGAAAATTACCAGGGTAAGAAACTTCAGTAATTCCTATGAAAATAAACAAAGTAAAAACTAGCCCCTTCAAACTCTAAGGATTTAAGGTGCTTTTCCCCAGCAAGTACTACCCCTTCTTATGTGAAAGCTACAAAGTTCTTGATGAGAACACACATAAATAGATAAAATACTGGGCCTATTTCATCAAAGCAAATGGTTTTTCTCTCTTCCTATTCTTGTCTACTTCACTACACAATCAACCATCTGGTTGGACCAGATGATTTTTTCAAGGTCCCTTCCAACCTGGGCTCTTCCACAATTCCATGATTCTATAACTTGCAAACCCCATATTTAATACTGGATCACATGTTGTTGCCTGAGACACGATCTGCTCACACACCATTTGATTTTCTTCCTGCTAAAGGGTTGTTATCATTGAGATTTGATAGTATCACAACGTTCTACTACCATGCAAGCAGAAAAAAAAAGTCAAAAGCCACTGGCTTATTTTGATTTTTAATCAGAGGTTATTCAAGGACATACCAACTAGTCGCAGAAACAAATCCCTAAATCCACAGAAGTTCTGCAGGTAACTGGGAGCAAAAGCCATTTGACAAGAAGCAGCCTTGCCTACCAAAAGATAAGCTTGGACAGACCGCAGCTTTAGAGAGCCCAGATATTTGCTGCCAAGAGGGAATAAAGGCAGGGAAATTTTAAATGACAGCAAGCTCTGCCACAACAGAAGAAAGTTAGGCCTTGGAAACAGCGCAAAGCAATCCTAACACTGGCCGCTCTGCACTTCATGGAGGACAGCAGCAGGAGACAAGAGTCTCACACCAGCTCACAGCACAGCTTCTGCAAGCAGGTTCATCCCTGACACTCCGGGGAGCGGTGGACAAGAGGGGGCTCAGCAGTAGAAATGCCTTTTCTGTGGCCTGGAAAATAAGCAAATTACATTTTTCTTCAAAGTTTACAGAAAGGATGGGGCAATGTGGACTTCACCGGAACACATTTAAGCTAAGGGTCAAAGACCACAAATTATGGCATAACTGTAGTATCACCACCAAAATCAGCCAGTTTTGAGGTACCCTGCCAGTGAATGCACTGCTTTCAGCAAGAACATCAACAGTTCTGAAATTACTCAATGTGTCCCACAGACCTCCCGTTCGAGATTCAGAAGACAGCACAAGATTCATATTCAGATTTTTCTTCAGTTTTAACTATACCCCAGGGGACCATAGAAATTTTCACAGGGGGCTGTGATATTACACTGAAGCCGACAGTCATGCAGATGAAATGGCAACGATGATCCTTTGTGACTTGAAACACAAGTTTTAATCCTGCCAAAAACTTGTAAGATAATTATTGTTGCCTCAATCAGAGTGGATGCAAATATGCCAGAATATCTACAGTCACATACCAGAAAATGTTTTTCAAATGCTAAGCCCAACCAGAGCAGTTTGAGTATTTTAGCAAGAAACCATAAAAAGATTATTTTTCATTCCTGTCAGGACTCCAAGGCTACAGCAACTCCTAAGCATCCCCACAACAGGACTTTTGTTCTGTGCGAGGCATTAGAGGAGATGCCTCAAGGAATTATGAGCAGACCACTCATTTGGCTATTTTGACATTCATGGTTGATTTCCCCTCAGTTTTAGCTTGTCCCAAGTCCCGAAGGAAAACTAGTGGTACTTCAAACAAGGACAGAGAACAGCAGGGAATTTTACTGAAACGGTGGGACTGTTGTTGGAAGCACAAACCCTACTCTGCTTTGTGGGAAGTAGGGCTGGGACATGAGTGATCTTTCCATGATATTAAAGAACTAAGACCTCACCACGAGCAGCCCAAGGAAGCTCTGGGTATGCAATGCACTGACATCCCGCCTAGTGCAAAGACTTCAAACCTTATTAAATAAATACCCACAGCCACTTGCTTTGGATTTGGGAGTAAAGCTCTTTATCCTAGTGATGGAAGGCATATGGAATACATTACCATCAAAAGTTATAAAATACCAGCTCATTATAGGACATAAAAGTACTCGGGGAAAAAAAAAGCCTCTCTGCAGCTATACGGCTGATTAAGTTGCAAGTACTTATTATTCCCCCCTGTTTGAAAAGTACAGCCAGTAAAGTCTGCCTCTAAAGAACAATTTAAGACATTATCAAAATAAGAGCAGGCAAGAGTGTTGACATAAGAAGCGTATTCACTTCTGTGCAGTGGGTCTTATTTTTATTACTAATATTGGTCTGACAGAACGAAACCTAAAAATTCTCCAAGACCTGCATGGCGTAGCCAGCCTGGCCAGCTAGAGAGACTGCGCACCCTGAGACATCTTGGGCATTCACCAGCAGCAAGAGCAGCTTAGTTATTCAGTAGGAATAATGTCTAAGTTTGAGGCTTTGCAGAAGTGACTGAATAACTTCAAGTGCCTAATTTAGGGATGTCCTTTTTCTGCTACAGCTGGGCCAGCTACAGAGGTCGTCATCCTCATCTGCACACTGTTGGGCATGTGGCCCGAGGCCAGCATTGCATCAACCCCACCGCATCAGCTGCTTGCTGTAAGCTGTCCCCAGGCCCTTTCAGACGAAACAGGCTGTTTTAATTTCTTGTGTCTCTTTTTGACTGAGAGGCCTTAGGGACAGCTCACGGTGAGTAGTTCAGTGTGGAGAGCAGAGGAATGACATGTAGGAGCCAGAGCTGCAACACAGTGGCTGCTGCTGGAGAGGATACGTAATTAAATCCACCCACGGCTTTCAGCAAGCCATTTCAGAAGTAAGATATTTCACATGCTAACACCCTGTGAACATCAAGTATGCAATGGAAAGAAAAAAAAAATAAAAAAAAAATAAACACACAAACCACCTAACCCAAAACCCAGCAGTCAGTTTTGAAGACTTTGGTCTGAATCCACCAAGGAAAGCTGGACTATTTCTCAGCTGACCGAGTGAAGGCAGCAGGGTGGGTAGCAGCTTCTCAGTTCCCATCTGGAACACAGTCCTCACCATCCAACCCTCCGAACTGAGGCATCCCTCAGGAACACCTCACACACACCTTGCTGACAAACCTGCAAATTGAGGCTCAACACTGGTCTTACCCAAACATAAGTGCACAGAGGCCTCAAGTTAGCTCAAAACACTGAAAGCCCTTGAGTGTCTTCACCCACCCTTTGGGAAACTGTGCCACAATAGCTGCTCCTGAACCCTTACTGCCTGATTATTCTGCACATTCTTCCTTTTGCCCGAACGTTTTTATCAAATACAGATAAAGCTACTGCCTGCAATGTTTTTGAAGCTTCTCAGTCATTTAAGGCTGCTTCCCCTTGCATTCTTGTCAAACTAAGGACAGCGGTGATGACTTCAGGCAAGGCCGAGCGCAATGAGATGTATAAAAATACAGCAGCAAGTTGGACTGAAGAAAAGAAAAGAAAGAGGGCAGGAAAGGAAGCAAAAAAAGCACAAGTAAAAACTCTGAGACTTACAGTTACATGCTTATTAGAAGTATTTTTCTTTGTGAAGGTTCACACTGCCAAAACTTAAGAACAAAGGCACAAAAATAGTAGATTTTATATTTAACTAAGACCAAGGATTCACCTTGTAATCTCTACCAGCAACCAACTGACGAGGCTTTGGTTTACCATGTACATATATTGCAAAATCTTACCTGGCAAATCATTCCAAAACATCGGTTGAATTTCTGCATTCATAAAAATTCCTGTAAGATTTAACACAAGGCTGCCAATTTATTCTGCACTGCTCTGTGAAAGAGGGACTCAGTTACCATTATGTTGTTCTTATGGGCATGTAACTATTAGCATAGACTTTACTCATTATACTCCTCATTTAGGTGCACTCTATTAATATGGGGGCTAAGGGAAGCTCTAAAGTGCTTAAGCTTCTTTTAGGAATTAATGGTTCAAGCTCTATACTTGAAGGCTGCTGCCTTCTCCCCTGAGAAACAAAAGCAGATCACAAATGTTGTATTTTACTGAGCTGTGTTAACTCGTCATTTTCTTTAAGGAACCTTTCATGAGACAAAACTGGCAGAGTATAAGACAGACAAACCTTTAGTCTCTGTGAAACATATTCCTACTTTACAGGAAGATCACCTTTAAAGACAAGCATTATCACTGTATGATGTGTTACAATAAAACATAGTTACTGTGTTTTACGGCAACAACCCTGCGTTCCACTTACATTAAATCCTCACTGGAAGAAAGGTTTGCATGAATTCCATAATGTAGAAAACATCCCCCTCTTTTCCCCACTGCAACAGAGTTCAATTTTGTTCGCTTGATTATTCCCTGTATCTTGTTTTCACAAGACTCACCACCTCCATCCATGCTGGAGCCCTAAAGCCATGATATCAACACTGAAAAAGATACCGTAGGCAAAATTTAAGAAAAATTACTTTTTTCAAAAAATATTTCTATCAAGTGCTACATATTTATCAGTGGAAAATGTCTGCAATATCTTTACTGTCAAAAGTTAACTATCACCCTGCATAAGCCAAAAGCTTCTGAAGACAGACCTACCAGTGATTCAGCAGAAGTCATTTAAGAGTCATTGTTAACCAGCACAAGTTATACACTAGGATCACTTAATAAAGCCAACCAGCTTAAGTATAGTATGTAGTGTAGTGATGAAGAAGATGCTACTTACAATTAAAAGCAGCAAGAACAGTGGGAGTTCATCTGGATTACTATGTAGAGGCAGTGAACCCAAAGCCTCAGAATCCAATTGGTCTGACTATAGTAAGTGAAAATTCCAGATCTACCTGCTTCAATGTGTTTTGACAGGTTTTTACAGTTGGAGTACAGCATGTGTAACCCCCCAAAACACAACACCCTCTCTTCCCAACAAATTGAAAACTCACCTGTTCTTAAACTCTTCACCCCATCTATCCCAACAGACTGCTCCTGCAGATGAAAAACAGGTCCTTCACATCCAAACTCTTAGCCCCGTGCATTCCCACCCACCTCACTTGTCTGCGGGAAATTCAAGCAAGTTACCTGCAGGCCAGTTTGTTTACTTCAGCAAAACCAAAAGGGTCTCAAGGCACCCTTGGTATCCTGACTTCTGCTTGCATTAGAAATACAGTAGGTTGCAGGTTGAATTCTGTTGTTATCTCCCCATACCTCATTTTGAAGAAAGCTCAAAGGAGAGAGAGTCGCCTGCACTTCAGTAACAAAACTCAATACCTACTTCTCTGGGAACGCACCATTTGCCACCTCTGCAAGGAAAAAGAACTGAAATATACTGAGAAGGAACCATCAAGAAAAAATGTCATCTTTCTCCTGTACTTTAACAAAGTTGTAAAAAGCTGCAATATTAGTCTAGAGGTTTCCAGGAAGTACTACCTAAAACAACCTTATCTTGAAAATAGGATTCATTTAAGGAAGCTACTGAAGAAGCTCATCGGTCAGATCTTCTACCAAGTACTTTTGCTCAAAGTAAACTTAAAAAAGAATTTGCCTTATACTGATAAGATTTGTGCCAGCATCTGATCACATCCCTTACATGTATTTCTTAAAAAGAATACTTTAACAACACATTGCAAATTATCCCCTATTAAGATGGCCTCAGGAAACTCAGCTTTCTGAACAGTTTTACAGTTGTACGCACTGATATTAAAGAGGTGAAAATTGAACAGATGGGGGCAAAAAGCTAAGCCTTCCAACTTGCCAGTAGTACCATGACTTGCATAAAATCAAGCTTCTGTAGGATAGGGCTCAATGACAGCTCAATTCATCTTTCCCCTTTTCTCCCCAACTCACTCCCCATAAAGCACAGCTGATCAGAATGCTGGAAATGCACATTTGTTTTTGTGAAGTCATGCAAAATTCAATTCTACGGGTTATACTCCCAATGCACAATAAAGCCACAAGCCCAGTAAAATCCCTGGCACCCCAGAGGATACCTACCCTGTCTAAAGCAATTGCTATAGTGGCAAAAGCTCTGAGCTAACCAACTGTTTTAGGCAAAACTGGAGTCTTGATGGAATTCAAGAGCAAAACTGAATGGATGACTCCCATGAAGTTACCAGAGGCTTTCAGGTTTTACCATTGTTGGATGCTCAACAAGAAGCACAACAATATAAGCTCAAAGTAACTGCTGGAACACACACTCCTCTGAGAAGGAACAGTGACAGCCCCTGGCAGAAGTTCATCTCTACGTCTTAGTACTAAGACAGTAAGATAGAAACCCATGCTCCTCTACCAGCAAAAGTTCAGCAAACCCTCCACACTGCTGCACCAACCTGTGTCACCCTGAGGATGTAAGATATGACTAGTCGAATGCTTAAGAAAAACTACAGAGGAACAAATATGCACACTAGGTCCTGGAAAGTTTCATATGAACTTCATATATAACATCTTTCAATGTATTCCAGACAAATATTCCACTAACCACGAGTTGACTAAACTATTTTGTGCATTAAATGTTTTCAAGTTCCAAGTACAATGATTTTCTCATTGCTCTTTCATCAGAAGAAAGAACACATCCGGAAGGCCATGGTAATCTAAATCCTTGTAAAGGTAAAGTATTTTAAGTATGACACTTCCTACATTAGACTACCAGAATTATTGTACAAATAATGTCAAAATCTAAACTCAAACTTTATCATAGGATCCAGCTGATAAACAGTGTATGTCAGAACAATTCTGTAGAGTATTGCAAGCTTTTACTGGCACATATCAATTAGGTCTAGTTTAAAAAAAATCCCAAATAACCCAGAAGAAACAGCATGAGCACATTAGTCAGACAGAATTATCTGTCAGTCTTACACACTAAACATTTCATATTCAGCTTCATGGACACAAGATTTCCATGTCATGGTTAGAAGGAATTCTGGCTGGACAATGTCCCTATAAACC
The DNA here is from genome assembly GCA_013400055.1 of Nycticryphes semicollaris. Taxonomy (NCBI): domain Eukaryota; kingdom Metazoa; phylum Chordata; class Aves; order Charadriiformes; family Rostratulidae; genus Nycticryphes; species Nycticryphes semicollaris. Next base: position 1,102,182 of record VXBJ01007139.1, read on the forward strand.
AATCGTACTCCATCACAGCAGAAACAGTCTGCTCATAACTTGCTACATAAGCTTAGTTCATACATTTTGTGCCTATACTTCGGCTGCTTTCCCCACACAGCTAATACTGAAGTATGCATGATTTTATATACTGTATTTACACAAACCTTTCTTCACATAGCTTGTCAAAGCAAGTGCTGCTTTGGTTTGCAGCTTTGAGTACAGTAAGTGGCACACAGTACATCTTCAGCTGAATATGAGAGCTGCAATAAGCCATGAGGACTCCTTTTGGCTGCCTCTTTCCCCTCCCCCCAACTCCATAGATAGAGACTTGTTCCTAACAACATCCCTACCAGCGTTCCTTTTTTACTCCTCTCTTATCAGCAAGCAGCTTCAAAGAATCACACAGAAGCCTGGATGATGCAAAAGAAGACACAGCACCAGCAGCTACCCTTGGAAAGCTTTGGTACCCCGATTTCTGCCTCCTTATAGCCGACAACTTGTTTTGTTGCTGGAGAACACATGCTTTTTGATTTGCTCTAAATTGCCTTCTGTCATTCAAGTGTTTGCTTTTTTAAAATGAACATGACAAAGGTCGGATTGTGTCGACATTAAACTTGTATGTCAATGCATGAAAATATGCAAAGTCAACTTGTATCAGAACTCTGTACTTCAGACTGCATTCTGGAGAAAAAAAAACAAAGACAAGGGAAGGAAAACCAATTTTACAAAGTGGGAAGAAGGAAACAGTAGGAAGGGAGAGATACGTATCATGAAGAAATGCAAAAGAGAACATTTTCCCAATGCCTTTCTACCCCTGGAAACAGAGGTAGGAAAGATTTATCATATGCCCAGAGGTATCAGGTTTGACACCATTTCTTCTCTTTTCTACCGCTGAGACTAGAAGTAACTGGATAGCATATGGGAATTGTCTAAGAGTACACGTCATGCAGTTTTATTACAAAGGAGAGGAAAAACACAAAAGAGATTGGCTTTTTCCATTCCCTTTTTAAATTAAATCAACTATCACACATCTGAGTCATCCCCAAACCCATCAGTTTTCTGTCCAAAGCACTCCAAGGGTCTGTGAAAGGACAATCACAAGTGCTAGCTCATAAGGCTGACTACGGTCCAGGGTTTCTTGTTTCATGCTACACATTCCTATAATAAAAATGCTTAATATTTCCCTACCCATAGCAAAAGGAGAAAAAGCCTGTACAAAGGTCCAGTTTTATAAATATGCAGTCTGATTTAGAGCTACCGAAACCTCTTTTAAGTCAGGAAGTTATCTAGGAGAAACCAAAACAACTTTGTAAATTCAGCTTTGACAGGAAAGTGAGTGTGCTAAGAAAACAACCCCAGGAACTTGAAAACTCATCAGAGCACCACTTTAGCTCTGGTTCATGATAATTTTAGAAAGGGATCTATAAATACTCACCATGAGTGCTTTGTACAGGATTGGTAGGATCAACTTGAAGCTGGGGCTACTTGACAAAGCTTTCTGCTCAGTGGAAATACCCAGAAGAGTCCAATGTGCCTACACGTATCTGAGAACCCCATCCCGAAAGTTGAGTACGTTCTTTACTAGCATCTGACTTCAATACCAACAGAGATGAGCAGGCTAACCAGACAGTGCTCAGTGTAATACACAGCAAAAGAAGGTCTGTTTAAGTATCATGATTATGGTCAGCCCATAATAGTATTTCATTTTCCTGCCATAGAAATTAATGTTTTCTCTGCCATCAGAAAAAATATTGTGGCTATACAGACATTGTATTTAAACTGTTTACTTTGAAGAAAGCAGAGCAACTCAAACTGTTCCACTGTCCATGTCCATTACTAGCATCTAAAAACAAACAAAAAATCCCAACAGAACCAAAACCACTCCCCTCCGGTGCACATCATTTTAAAGTTCAACACATATTAATATTATTAAAACTGGACTGAACCTTCCACTCTGTAATCAGGGGAAAAACCTAAAATATGCAAGATCTTATTTAAGCAGGCTCTCTATTTTTATCTACCCTCTCTCAACTGACCAATTGTCTTAAGTGCCTGTGTCCTCATAAAGGAATGGATCACATCACATTTGTTTGTCTGAAAGCCATTTCACAAGTCACCTCCATGCAAAGGAATCCAAACGGCCCATACTGTATGACCATATACCTTAATGGCAGAAATACTCTCGTGTTGTATCTCACTGACTACTTTACTATCCCAAATACAGAGAAGGAACAAGAGAAGGTGGGTCAAAATCCCATCTTTTGCCTCCCCTTTTCAGAGACCCACTGCATGACTGGAAACAGCAGTATGTCCACAACATAAAGGCACTCCTAGAGCTGAGCTCTCTAAGATACGTACAAAGCTTCATTACCTGAAAACCAGGAAAAGTTTGTGATGCTCTCTCATTCACCAATATTTGCAGGATTAACTTTTAAATGCATTTGCACAGATTTTTAAAAGAATCCTTCCCAAAATGCTATCTTTTTAATTCCTCTGCCCACTCACCCTCCTTTGAGGGAGAACTGAGACTCCTGAAGAGTTGGGTTTTTTTTTGATGTTATCTATTTATGTTCCAAGCATCTTCATCTCCACCCCACCAAGAAAGGGAAGGACGAGGTCAAGGATATATTATACTTACAAGCTACTTTTTAATCCTCTGTGAATTGTCAGCACTTTAATTTTATTTATAGCAAAAACAAAAATTTGTTCAGTGAAATTTACTATTAGGAAAAAACAATAAATAATTTCAATTACAATCACAGAATTGTCAGAGTTGGAAGGGACCTCTAGAGATCATCTAGTCCAACTCCCCTGCTAAAGCAGGGCTGCCCAGAGCACATCACTCAGACATCACTCAGGACTGCAATCAGGCAGGTCTTGAAAACCTTCAGGGAAGGGGATTCCACAACCTCCCTGGGCAGCCTGTTCCAGGGTTCTGTCACCCTCACCATAAAGAAGTTTTTCCCCGTATCTGAATGAAACTTCCTGCGCTCCAGCTTGTGCCCATTGCCCCTCACCCTGTCACTGGGAACCACTGAAAAGTCCAGGTCCACCTTCCTTCAACCCACTGTTCAGATACTTATAAGCATTAATAAGTTCTCCCCTCAGCCTTCTCTTCTCCAAGCTAAAGAGTCCTATTTACTATTTAGTCCAATTGAACTATTTACTTTACACAAGGGAACAATGTTGGGTACAAAAGCCAAAATTGCCAACCTCCAAACTGATATATTACAATTCAGACCAGCAGTAATATTGATTATATTTTTTAATCAGAGTTTCATATACCATACTGCCAAATTAACTCATTTAATAGATACTCTAATTTCTAGGCATTTTAAGTAGAAGGAAATTTCTACATAGCTAGACAGATACATTCAGCTATGTATAGGACAATGAGACTTAAGCTGAAACACCACAGAATTACTCAATGGTATGTTTTTACCAAAAATAGTAAAAGATTAAAAGAGCAATCAGATTTATTTTCTCCTGTATTTCATTTGTGTTCTGGATATGCAGAAACCTAAAAATGAAAGATACGTGGTTGAAAATAGCTTCCCTTAAGCAAGAACAAGCAGGAGGAGAACACCGCATCTCAGGGCATGAGGCAGCAGGCCAAGTCTGCCAAACCTCCAGGTCCCACCAATGCCAGTTTACCAAAGAAAACTGGGAGCAGCTGCTAACTCAGCTCTTGCTCTCAAATAACCCAACCTGCACTCTATTGTAACTGAGCTGGGAATTGCTACTGCCACCGTCATATAAGGTTGCATGCCTGTGTGTGCACACACACTTGTGCACAGGGAGAAGGACAAAGCCCTAAAAGCAGGTTTTCTCTGACTACAGCACTGGAGCAGGGAACTCTTGCTGCTACTACCACCAGCAGAAGCCTCTCCAAGAACTTGGGGAACCAACTGCTTGGCAACACAGGAGAAAAACACAGGAGATGGTCATCAACAGCTGCTTTCAGCTTCAATGGACACTAGCATCAGTATTCTGGTTTCACTATCAAACCTAGATGATGAGAGGAAGGTTTATGAACAGTCATACACCAGGGGAATGCCTGCAAAGGTCTAATGGGAAGTAGGAATGAGAGGGAGAACTGCCCCTTCTAAGGCAGGAAAGTGAAACACTTCCCTCGATTGCCCCGGTTTGTCTCGCTCAAAGTCCTGCTCACAGATCTGAGCTTTTGTAGTGGCTTCCTGCTGGTTTTTGAAGTAAAGTAAGCCAGTGACCTGAAATGTAATTAAGGGAAAGGAACTGTGTAGTTTACCTCATCCAATTTGCATTTTGCATACTAACTTGTAGTATAAAAAGCTGTTTAAGACATACTTTCTTTTGATGGTTCACTGAACTATTTGTCATTAGAATCGTTAATATAATGCCAGAACTACGAGGTGAGTTTAAAACCATTTTGGTTCCCGTTTACTTCAATTATTTGTCTTTTTCCTACAAATGCATACAGTTATCTTGACTGCTCATAAACAGAGATGCTTAGAGCAAGCATAGTAGCTGCACTCTAACATTTCTACAACTTAGCATTTCAATTTCAACAAAAATAATTCCCACAAGTTTCTTGGCCTCTGCTCTTGGGGAGAATGACACATTTTTCCTATATTCACCGTCAATTAATACTTCTTTTCCCACTCCTTTAAATGCTTTTGCTATTCCTTTGCCCCAGGTTTTACTACTTCCAGGGCAGAACTCACCACTGTCTCCATAAGGTGACTTCAGCAGTGGTTCATGTGTTTTCCAAGGATGAAATTAACGACTAAATTCCTGTTAGGAAGGCTTATCACCTAAACCAAGATCACAGTTACCTACAATGGAAGAGATAATTTTCCTTAAACTCCTTTAAATAATACAGATGCACAAAATACATTATTAGACCAATCCTCAACCAGAAACCAAGAGTGCCATATCATCAGTTGTAGAGGCTTGACAGATTTCTAAATTTGAAATAATCAATTGAAGGCTTGTCATCATAAGCTTTGAAAAAAAGATGCTCAAATTTATAAAATTCCTCTGAGGAAAGCTGGCTAGCATATTCTAATACTGTGAAATATATATATCAAGCTAACCAGAACTTGCTATGAGTCAAAACCAGCCGCTCTTTCCCCCAAAATGGGCTTCATCTGCATTTTTGACTTGGGAGATTTCAGCTCCGAGTAGGTGATGAGTTAGCAACTGTCGCTGAGGTTTTGTTTTAGTGATTCATGAAGTAGCATCCAAGTACCTAGTGTAGTTTCAAAATCCTTTTACTATCCTTGGAAAATAAACTCAGTCCACCAGAACCTGACCATTGCAGGAAATGTAGCTGTTTTGGACTACCTTATTTGCTTTTTAAGTGAGAAACTTTCTTCTTCAAAGTCTAAGTTCAAAGAGATATTGGTCTCATCAGCTCAAATCTGCATAATTTTGTAATTTTAAAATAATAATGTGGATTATCTCTGTAAAAAAATTGCACAGGGACTCATTTTATTTTTTTTATAGAAACAATTACTTAGCAACAAGCAGGAAGGTGCTCTTTTCCAAGACTTTTTAAGTTAATGCAAAAAGACATTCTAAATCTACACATGGTATTAAGTTTTCACCACGCAGGATTCAATGCATGGAAAGCAAATTCTTATGTTCCCCCAGTAAAGTTTGCTTGTGGAGAACATGGAAACAGTCTGACATCACTGTGCCAGGCATCAGGATACTGGGTTGAAATGCAAACTTCCATCCCCAGCTTTTCTTGCCTTCTGAAGTTTATGCTGTGTTTATCTTTTTTTTTTTTTGGGGGGGGG
>VXBJ01007139.1:1107973-1148637 GCA_013400055.1 Nycticryphes semicollaris
TGGGGGTGAGGGGGGAGTGAAAAAAAAAAGCCTACAGACAAAATTCCTTTTAAAGCTTTCCGCGTATGCTGCAAGCAGAGCAGCTCTATTCATTCAGCTTTCATTAAAAGAAAAATCTGTTTGGGAGCAAAGTAAAAAAAATTCAGTACACCAAGTCAGACTTCCTTAAAAAAATCTATTTGCAAACTTCATAGTCCTAACTAGGTAGTACCATTGCAGTTATTGATGATAACCTCAGTACAGTAGCTCAGGTCTACTCTTAGATTTCCTGGAAACAGTTGCAAGAGATAGTTTCCCTGTGACTAAATATAATCTTCCCAGAGATACATCAGACAGGCTCATAACTCTTCTGTAAAGGAAGTCCGCTGAAAGGTAAAAATGTGATGGCAGCAGTTTCAGAGAGAGATTTGGCCAAAAGACTGTAATGACAAAAAAAGCACATTCAGAAAATCTGCCCTTCCAAAGCACAGGACTCCTCATCAAGTCACCTTCTGCTTTATCTACTCAACTCTGAAGCAAATGGTAAGATTCCTGTTGAATAAGGCCATGATTCAGTGTGCTCATCTAACTTCCTCCTTACACTAAAGGAAAGGAATGCTCCAAGGCATTATTGAATTTATTATTTAATGAAAACAAAAGAGGAACAAAACACATTTAAGAAGCATTTCTCTGAGGTATATTACTGAAAGATAAAAAAGGCTATCAAATGTAAGCCTTATCCAGCATGGCATACATAGCTTCTTGCTGCAGACATACCTCTCTCTGACAAAAACCAAAGCCCATACCAGTCTGGAAAAACAGGGAATGCTGCAGGCTCCGACAGTGTTGCACGCTTCCCACCTAACCAGGATGTCTGCCTCTGGTATACCATCTTGTTATGAGGTTTAAAAACACTTACTCAGCTTCAACAGAAGTAGCATAAAGCAACTGTAACACGCTTATTGAAAAAAGGCAGAATCAATTTATTAAACTTATATAGATATGGACAATTCCCATACTTTATATCATATGGAAGCTATTTGATTTATTGTCTCTTCTCCTTGAGAGCTAGCCAGCCCTGCAGGACAGCACATCAGAAGTAACATTTTAAAGCCAACAGCATTACACCAATTTGTGGAGAAAATGTGCATTCAGTCTAAATATCATTAGAGATTCACCTTTCCATGTTATGTGCTGTGCTAGAAGAATAGTTACCAGAAGTACACACTCAGAAAGGTAAAAGGAGCCTATGAAGCTACCAAATACAAAAACACTCAGCCACTAGATCCCCTCAACCTGGAACTAACACAGGTTTGCCTGAAGTCTGCGAAAACTCAAGTATACTGAAACTTAGAGCTTTGTTTCTTTATTAACGCCTTAGTTTATGGGTAAGTTATGAAATACCTAAACATTTTTTCAAGCCGAAGGTGAACACCTTCTATAGGTGCCCACTAGCAGTTTTATCTCTCCTCCAATGTGTCCTGCACCACTAGGCAGCCCCAGTCTCACGTGCCCCTCCCTTCTGTATCCACAGATGATCCACAAAGTTTTCCAGCCTGCAATTCTAATGAAGCTCCTTTTACCTTTTTCCTTTTTTTTATTAATGCATTGACCGAAGACTTGTCATCCAACTGCTCTGAAACAAAAATAGTAAAACTTCTGAAGAGAGCATAGCCACTTGTTCATATAAAAAGATTATCGTGCCAGTACAAAGGTTGTTGTTTCTAACTGAGTTACTCAAGCATCCCGCAATAAGCCATTCAGAAGTTCATCGTTACTTGTCCAAATAGATTAGTCATATTAGTGCTGAAGCAACGGCATTATGTAAAAGGCTGCTTCTTTCCTATCTGCTTCATTAGCTCCAAATCATATTTACAAAATGCAACATGCTACTTCAGCATGTCTGCAGCAATCAGCAGTTAAAACAATTTCTTTTACCATCATCTATGATATATGAACGCATGGGTGGCCAAAGTATAGCCCACGGGTGCTAGGCTCACACAGTCCCCTGCTCACTTTAGAGCACAAAAGGTGGAGAACAGGAGCTCTGGTCCTCATCACTTCATCTTGGCTTCAGTGGGTTTGGGCAGAGGGGCAGCCCACAGACAGACAAAGGCAGCAACAATGTGCTGCTCCATTTTCTAGAAATTGTGGGTCATTTATATCTGCTGATTAAACCGAGCTGTTCTCCAGCGGACAGAATTTAGATATTTATTCAACCTGACAGAATCAAGCTATTTAACAATGGGAGGAGAGCAGAGATGAAATAATGGGACTAGAATGTTATGAAGTGGAGAAGAGATAGAATAAATACTGACATATCCTATTGTAAGTCTCGAGCTGACATTATTGAGTCAGCCTTTGGAAACTAGGACAAGTGATCTGAATCATGACAAAAAGGCTTTCAAATATACACTGTCTGCTCTTTGTTTGGATTTGAAGAAAGCAAGCAGCTTCCCTGAGCTGGTGAGTATGCTCTCAGAGACTCATTTTCAATTTACCTATTTAAGATGGAAAGTTTTCCACAGGAAACAAGCAACAGGTTCGTCTCTGGACTTGCTTGCTGTGAGAAACCACACAGGTTATGGATGTGCAGTTTGGAAAGTGCTGTATATAGGCCAGACAGAATTTAAGGACTGTTACTTCAGGGAAAAAAATGCATTATTGTTTATAGGGTTATAGTATCATATCTGAGATCCTAAATCTCGTTCCCATAGCTCACTACCTATATATCACAATAACTAAACAGCAAAGTGACTCTGTAGTTCTTTCACTACACGATACTGTGAAGACAAAAAAAAGTTCCTGCAACTGGTTAAGAAAATGTGTGGCTCTGAGCCAGACTACGTTGACAGATTTAACCAAGTCATTCCCATCCTTGCCCATTTGTAAAGGAATCAGTATTTTCAAAGCCACTGAAATTTCTGATTTGGAATACCAGCACAAGCCACATGACAGCAGCGGAGCCCCCACTGCCTGCCCCTGCTGTTCTGCACCCCGCCACACACCGGCTCGCTCACACTCTTCCCACCGTAAGACTCTCCAAGATGATCGGGGCCCCAAACCCAGCCCTAGCCTATTTACCTGCTTGTAGGCCTTCTTAAACATGATTTATTGTTTTAGGAGTTTCTCGCATACATATTCCTGCACATTTAAGTCCAAAGAAGAGGTTGGCGGAATCACACACAAGTTACCACATCTGCTTGTATTTCAGCAGGAATACGTGCTGCTTATCAGAAATCCTCCCTCAAGTCTGCTGCCTTAGTTGCACAGGAATTATCCCTACCTAGTCCCTCTATCAAGACCATGATGCTTTTTTGGTAGATGCAGTAACACACAGACAGGTGTCAGCACTGCCAGTAAAGAGATACTTTCCCCAACGAATTCCTGTCAGCAGGAGGAGTTGCTTCCTCTCTTGTTCCAGAACTCAATAAAGTAATTCCTCCGGCTTCGTTTTTTATTGCAGAAAGAAAAATGCTGTTCCAGAGACAAGCTAGTGAATAGCAAAAGATAAATCACATTTTGGAACTAAGCAATGCTCTTGTATGCGGTACCCATCCCTTGAAGAACCAAGTGCTGCTCCCACCATCATCTGTACATACACAACAGGGTTAGAGGTGCCTAAATGTAGGAGGCCCTCAAGAATCCCTGGAAGTAATTTTCTACTCCGAATTCTGTGTCTACATTTAGCATTCTTGGGTTGCTTTTTTAAAAAGGAGCAAATCCATAAAATGCCATCCACAAAAACCCATGCAGTTTCAGGAACCTCCTAGCTGTGATACTAAAACATGAAATAGGATTCCATACTTAGTGCTCGTTCTCTTCATTTAGGATTAAGAACGTGAGGAGTGAAGAAGTAGCATCAGATTTTGCTGGACAGTGATACAGGACTACAGAGGTGAGTACTATTTTATTTCACAGCTTGTATAAATTTTCCATCCTTCCATCAGATTCTCCAGTTAAAATACGCCCATATACAGACCTTGTTAAGTCAGTAACTTCAGCCAGGTTGCTGTACGTGGCAAGAAGAAAAATAAAAACAAACTCAAAAAAACCCCACTCCAAACNGGAAGACGTACACCAGACAGGCATATTAAATACCAGTTCTCTGACCAGCCTGGTTATTTCTGGATCACTCCTTTTGGTATGTTCTATTCTCGCAGCCACATGAAACTATTTTCCACATGCCACAGGACAGAGTCTAGCACCTGGAATACAAATGCTATGTCATGACACGTGGTGGCAAGACACCAAGACCAACCACAGTGCCAAAGACTCTTCCTCACCATGGTCTTTCTTCATTTCCTTTTTTTCATTTTCCTAGAACATGAATTTCTGAGGTCAGTCACCTCAGTGTAACGTACCATACAGCTATAATGGCGTTAAGATCTCAAGGTAGGTCTATGCTAAGGGTATTGCTTCAAATTTGAAAGTGTTCATCAAGTTTATATATGGTTTACGTGAACCTATGAACTTTTTTTTTCCTCTTACCTCATCTCCTGTACAGCATAAATTTTGCTGTCCAAGATTATGCAGCCACTGTCCTCCAGAGATCCAGCTCCACCACACACAACGGGAGCTGCACACCATGATGAGACAAGTGGCATTCAGACAACATGTAATGACACCCCCATGATTTCAGCTGTTAGAAAAACACACAGATGAAGACCTACTTGCAGACTCTGCTCTCTGTAGCATACTAATGCGTTACTTCATTCCGCAAGCATATGGAAGTAGGTATTAAACTCTTACAGGCAGGTGAGAAAATGAGAAGTCACCTGCTTCAATATAAAGTTCTCCTTGAGACCAACTGCCTAAATATCTTGCTACATAAAAAGACAGAACTATGCAAAGCTAGAAGCTTGCAGTCAGTTTGCCCGCGTTCATTTTCCCAAGCAGGAAATGCAAGGAAACAGCTCCTACATCTCACTTCCACTTTTAGTTTTCTTCTTGCTCTAGAAATGCCAGTGAAAGACAAAAGCATTACACAAAACAGCTCCCCCCTCAGATGAAAGACATCTTTACTTCAGACAACATGGATGAGATTCCACAGCACATCTTGTGGTTTTGAGGAACAAAAAGCAAATCTGTCTCTCGGAGACAGATACGCCCATCTTCTGAAGGGCCTCGATGCTCACAAACTTCTGGAGCTAAAAATCCAGCTGAGATAATGTTTCTTTTCTTAACTAAGCTACCTCAAAAATTAGGATGAAGTAGGCTTGCAAGAGAACTTCAAAGTAGCTATATAAAAAATAATAAAAAAAAAATCCTATTACCTTAGCAAAACCAGCCTATGTGTAATGCTCATAGTTTGATGAAAAGTGGAGATGGCCTAAATCATCCTCAAGTTTAGGAATTATATAAGCACACAGTCTCAAAGTTTGGAGCACAGTATTTTATTAAAGTCTAGATAAATAAAGCTATTTTAGTTCCGACATAAAACTAAACTGATTCAGTAAAGCACAAGAAAAAGGAACCACCTGCAAATTTGAAGTGTTCCAAATAAAAATCTTTGTCTATGGTCTCCTAGAGACAATGTTCTTCTATAACGTTCATAAACCATCATTTTGTCCCCAAATCCCTGTATATTCTTAAGCCAGAAAAACAGTAATGAGTCATAGCCAGCACAGAATTTTGTTTTAAGTTATGGCAACTTTAAAATGGCGATCAACTTCACCACCTCAAAAGGAGAAAAAAAAAAAAAACACCAAAACCAAACCACCCAAAATCTGAAGGCTGCTAATGTTCAGTATTTTCAGAGCCACCTTAGAAGGCATCAGCAAGGCACTTGTGTGGCATCAGCAAACACTGCCCACGCAGAAATAGCTGATCCACTCAGCAGAGTTCTCAATTGAGTAAACGTGACAATATTGCTCCTCAAAAATTTCACTTAAATTAACATCTTTTGCAGCCAGAGATTACGTGAGTTGGAATACTTACAATCCTTATTTATCTCCCAAGTGAATGCCACACATTGGGAAATAGATTACTCAAGCAAATACAGCTAAAATTTTGTTGGGTTTGGGTTGCTATTGCCCATTTATCTTTTCTTTGGCATCCTTACTCAATAACTCGGGCCTTTCACACCAACTTCAGTTTAACATTAGGTTTGATTGTAAAGAAAATACAGCTTTCATGGACTCAAAAGACTTAATGCTTTTTTCAAAGTACGTGAAATCACACCCAAATCCCATAGCCTGCTTCCTTTTTACAGTACAAATCCAACAGTGAAACTCCATGATCAGAGGACAGCTTGAAGATGTTTAATCTCTTCGACTTCTCAGGCTTTGTTATTAAAGCAACAAAAGGACAACTACATGCAAGGACACTAAGGGTCATATTCACACTACATAAAGGGTACAGGACAGCAGGTACAACTTACCAGTGAAGACAAAACCCCTCAACTGCATCTCTGCTGCAATTCACTATTTTGTCTATAATGAAAGCAGAGTTTACAACGCAGGCCTGCTCTCCTTCTCTCTCAGCCTTTCTACCAAAGAGCAGCCTCATGAAAGATTATAGATGTCATTTCTTCACTTACCTTCCACATCTCGCATTGATGAATGCAGATAGAAGTAGCTCGACAGAAGCGATACCAACGTACACCAGATCAGTACCATTACACGAAGGCAAAGATCAGAAATAATAGCACCAGTGAGATGCCCTTCATGTAAAGCTGAGAACGTCAGGTGTGCTTTGTGAACAAGTATCAAGGTCTCAGTGGATTTAGCAACGGTTAGCCAAATTACATAGGAAGAGAAAAAACTCTTCCTGAACTTTATTTTATCAGTAGTTTCAGAACAGTGGAAAGAGAATGGCAATACTGCATTCCTTCTTTAAAGGAAAAAGCTTATTCTGCCTTGTCATATAAATTGCAAGCTTACAGAAAATACAGTAAGTGGCTACAGGAGAAAGCAGGAAAGTATAAAGTGTAAATTAGATATTTATTAATCCAGCTACCAACCCCCCCAAAAAAAATCTGCTTGACAGCTAACGTTAAACAGTTGTCCTCCTTTGATACTTACAGCTACTAAACTTTTTAAGTCTCAAAAAAACCCAAAAACAAAAACAAGTTTCCTGCTTTTTGCACTCTGCAGATTGAGTTTGTCCATCTAATTACAAGGGATCTCAACATTCCTAAGTCTCATTTCTTGTAACTGAAACAGCAATAGATCACCCATGCTTAGGATTATACCAGCATTTCTCCAAATCCATACAATAGCTTGCAGCATGAACCATGATACCATCTCCCTTGAGCTGAAAGTCACTTTCACTAAGTGGGGTTAGGAGGGAAGAAAGAAAAATCCGTGTGTCTGATAATGAATTATCAGTGTAGCAGCCTAAGACATTTTTACAGTACAGTCAATCTCATTCATCGTCCTATGTAAGGGGAGACGTTATTTCAGAACTGACATGGTCTTAACACTTTTGAAGAGGGCAATTAATATTTTAAGTAGTTTCACATTAATGCAATACACAGGGAAGCCACTCTTAAATCTCTTCGCAGGTATAAGCATTTGTTATATTCAAAATCAGTTAGCCCAGACACAACAGAAAGTATGCTAACTAATCAGTACAACACACTTATAATATTCCAGGAAGAAACAGCGTACGTTTACACTATTACATGCATTAGGCAGTCTAGGATGCTCTGTCACTGCTATGGGGCTATTTTGTCAACAACAATGAAACATCACATTAACTTTTTAATAGTCTTTCAACAATGAAGCACTTAAGCTAGGTTTTGGTAGAGCGGTATCAATGTTAACATGAGTTTTAGAAATTGCTGCAGCCACTTGTCTTCACGTCTGGACAAGCAGAGTCACCTGGGCTCTGCAAAGAGGTGACTTCTGTCTGGCTCACTCTCTTATACAAGTCCTTTACAGTATTTCACCGCTCCAAATAACCATAATCACTACACAAAGTTTCATTCAATCCCTCCCACCACACAAAATTATAAGACTGCAGTCAGTCTGCAGAAGCAGTGGTAAATGCGTGGTTTTAAGTTACAACAGTGGGAGAAGACAGAGGAAAAGCTTCCTTTAACTGGGCATGTCGCAGGAAAACACTCAGGCCAAAAGTTCTGGAGCTACAAGTGATTAGCATACATTCATTTGCATGTCAACACCCAAATCACAGTCTTCTCAGTTGAAGTAACCTTTCAGATCTGGGAACAAACTCAAAAAAGATAACAAGTAAAAACCAGTTGCATATAACATACCACATTGACTATATCTGAATCTTTCCCATGCCAAAACACTGCTTAGGGCATGCACAACACACACACTGGTCTCCAAACTACAACTGGGGAAACTCCCAGGCACTTGCACAAAATGTATTTTAGATTAAAATGACTTATCTATAACAGAGGATCACAAAACCTACATGAGAGTGCTTCAAAAAGGAAGAAATCAATGGCAAGTCTTCATTCTATTCTAGGTTGTATTTATTTGAGAAAACTTGTTCAACAAGATGTTTGCCTATGAAACAAGGCATCAGTGAATGTAGCAGTATTAAAGCTAGCACATTCCAGACCTCGATTCCAACACAGGTCTCTATTCCTTAGCAACAAAAGTCTCCGTATTACTCTTCTCAAACAAACAACCCTCCCAGCTGATACACTGCACCATAGTTTGCTGATTTAAATTTGTCAAACCATTCTCTGAAGTAGAAAGGCTGCTCAGCTGAGAGGCCACTCCGATGAAGTGAATAGCAATGCAGAAAGTTATGTTACAGGAATGTTCTAAAGGGGCTCATGCCCTGCTTTTTGAATACTTTATGGGCTCTCCGCCCATAGGTTTAGTGCCTTGACAAATTCCATGCCAGAAAAGTCTGCTATTGTATTAATTGACTAGGAGAAAAAAAACAACAGCTGTGAAAGGCACTGAAAAGTGAGGTTGAGGACGTTGCATATAACAGCTTAGCATCTCCATCAGATAGCTCACAGCAGCCTGACACCATTTGTCTCTTAGGTAACTATCAGATATTTAAACTTCAGTTTATATTAAAGTTTGTATTGTCCAAATAAGCACGATATCAAATAAGAGGAGAAAGTCACATGGATATACCTGCCTAAGCAACATGTGTCCTGGCTGGGTTATTTTTATGCTCCTGGAAACAGACACATTCCATTCCACCTGCAGGGTCAGCGCCGGCACCTCTGCACTCCCTGGTCCATTCGTTTCCCTTCTCAATTTGTTCCGAGTTAGCTTTCATTTTAGGTACCTTGCAAAGAGGTTAGAGCTTATTGGTGTCAGCACAGAAACTGATGCAAGAAAAAAAAAAGCATCAGTCAAATTTCATTGTGTAGCAGTCCCCAGTAAACAGCTTGCACTGTAGGTTTGGCATTGGAGTTTTTGGTTGGTTTTGTTGTTTGTTTTCAAAATGTACTTATTAGAGTCATCTAGGGGCAAACTAAACAGTCTACAACTCTGTTTAGCAAACTAACATTGGTTTTACCTCCAGGCTCAGAAGAAGGAAGAATGGGAAGCTGGCTACCTGTGTTTGCCATCAGTTTCCACGATCTGGAGACACATTATATTAGATGTGTGTGAAATTGTGCGATCCTCTCACAGGGGAAAAAGAAATACTAACAAAGAGCAAAAAAAGAACAGCAAAAACATTAATTTCCTTCTTTTTCCTGTAACCCTAAAATGGTTTCCTTATTCTCATCTCAGTGGCTAGGTGGTAAGTGTTGTTATAGAAATTAATTACAGATCAAGCCTTGAGGACTTCTTTGGTTGGTGTACTCACCTCACTTTGTGTTCAGTATTCTCTGTCAATCAGTTTACAGAATTTTTTTGAAAGATGCAAGTAAGTCTCCAAAGCTTTGGGAGTTTTGAATGTCGTACACAATTAAATGAATGCAAGCATGTTTACTGCCTTTTTTTCTTTTAAACCTTCTAACATCTGAAGCAAGCGCTCACTTCTCTTCCACAGAGGCTGCAAAACCGTATCTGACAAGGTGTCCTTGAAAAGCCAAATGAAGGCTTGCTCCTTCACTGAACTCCTTTGTCAAATTGATGGGATTATGGGAAAAATTCACTGAATGCCAATAAAACTTTAAAACTGTCCCCCAACCCAATGACAAAGCATCAAAAAATTTAAAAAAAATAAAGAGGTAAGAAACATGAAAACCTCTATCCACAGAAAAGCTAGTCTTCCATCCATACTAGCATGCCTCAAGCATGTAATCCCTTACCCTACCACTCACAAAATGCTTAAAATATCACATCTCAATTTGCAATTTATTGTTTGAGCCCCCAGGCCGCTCGCTCTCAAGCTTCTTCTTTGAGCTCTAGAATGAATTTGAAGAGAAAGATGGAACAGTCACAGCTCCCTAGTGGTATATCCCATTCTTGCTTGAGCTCGCTTTTTAATATTTAGCCTAGTGCCAACAGCACAACACCCCAGAGACTGTTTTACAGTTGCAGTTAATCTCGGGCCAATTCTACTCCTGTAACCTCTTCCAACAGGCACAGTCTTATCTACAGAGAAGAGAGTGAAGAAAAGTAAAAATACCCTACCAGGTTTAGCAGTGTTTTCCCTGCCAGAGACTTAGGTATTCTTCACCTACTGAAGGCCTACAGCACTGCCTACATTGCCCTTTCTGCCCTGCTGCAATCCTGCGGTAGTACAGCCACAGCACGGTCCTCTGCTGCAAGATGGAGGTGAACCCAATTTGGTACTTCCAACAGCCCTCAAAAAAACCCTCACACCCAACCATATATTGGCTCACTGTTCATATCCCCTGCCTTCCCTAAAGTACAAGTGTGAGAAATAGAAGAAAACCGCCAACCAACCAAGGCTCTGAGAGTCACAGCTAAGACCCTTCTTCTCAGTGCTAAGCTGCTACCTATAGCATTTGTAGCGTATTTTGGACAACTACGAAGAGAGTGCTTGAAATGGACTTCCACCTTCCATCACTGATCAAAGGCAATGCAACTAAAACACAGAATACAAGACAGAAATTACAGGACTGTGAACTCACACATAGCAGCCTGCTCCATTCGCTATGCAATGGAAGAAGAAAACCAGAAGCAGTTAAACATGGACCACGTATTTTTCACGCATTTCCAGCTCTGAAAAATTTAATTACTTCACCCTATCTACATTAAATAATTCCACCAGCTTGGAAGAAAGTCCCTCTTTGGAGGCAAATTCATCACCTTTGCCCTCCAACACCAGTGAAATCTGTCCTGGAATTTCACCCATTCCCACAAGTTTGGGGATAAGAATAAGCTTAGGACACAGAAAAAAATTATGTCAAACCAAGAGAAGAGGCTGACAGGCCTTATGAGAAGCTCCCCGTGTATTCTTTGTCTCATTTTTCAAGCCTCAGATCCAAACAAGGGATGGAAAGCACATTCAAGCTAGCTTGTACTAACAAATTTCAAACATCACTTCAAATGCAACCAGTAGCATAACACCCATTATTTCCTATTTTGGGGGAAAAATATAGGTCACAAGGCTATGTGGCAAGAAGTCTGTTGTCTTTAAGATATTGATAGATGCTATTACTGCAGGCAGACCTTCAATTCATTACTCTGAGACGTCCTGAATTTACAATCATCTTCCCATCTTGCCCCCAAGAACTATAAAGGCTCCAACTCCACCTCCAATCAGAAGCATGTACATACCACAGCCACATAAGGAGAGAGAAGCATCATGCTTGACCTACTACAGAAAACCAAATGACACTAATTATTCTGGCTACTCTGAACAGTTACCTTTCTTAGTTAGAAGAAAACGCACTTAGGCTGTTAGAGCCCAATGCAATCAGAGCAGGCAGGCTTTACTCCTCTGAAGTTCATGGCATCTGCACCTACAGCAAATGATTCCATAGAATTAGATACATTCTAAGTTACAGATGACAAATATTAGTATCACTTTGAGAATAAATAAGTTAAATAAGAAAATTACCTGAAGACATTTCACCAGCATTTAGACAACTTTTCAGTGACTCATCTTATTACAGTAAACCACAGGAGACCAGTGTTCCATCATTAGGAAGGCAATAATGATTCACAGCCACCACAACAGGGACAACTGTGATTCAGATGTATGCCCCTTAAAAGAACAGAGGCTCCAAGGGAATCTCCACATCCTACAGAGCACTGGAGCTGGTATTTCCAGGTTCGCTGCTGGTAATGTGGGAGATAGGTGGTGAGCCAGGAGGGAAGAAAAACCCCAGTTTCTCATCCTTCCACACATCAGATTGACCAACCTCTCTCAGTTAAAGCAAGTTCTTCAGAAACACCCCCACCACTAAGCGGCATTTTCTAAAATAGGCAGGGAATAAGGTATTTATTTTTCACATATCAAAGAACAAGGGAATGAAGAAAGGGTTGAGGGAGAACCACACGAATAAACAATTGCTTTTAATCACACCAGGAAGTGCATAAAGACAACTTGTAAGTGGTATAATCACTGCCTCTGCTTCTCATAAAGGATTAGTTTTTCTAATTACTGCAAATATTTTTATTGCCACAGCTCACACTGAAGAGTAAACAAAGCTGGGGAAATAGCTCTCACAGTACAAAGGACAGAAGGAGCGTATCTCATAGTGCAGTCATTTCAGACTGCAAGGAAGTCACCAGCCTCATGAGTTAGCTCGTCCTCGCTCCCCTTCCTCTAACAGACTGAAAGGCTATGGCTTGTTTTTTAATGCCAGACACGATTTCTCTCCCACTCTTTCCAAAATGAGCTCCTCCATAACAGACTGCACCCCTACTCCTGCCCTTCCCTACTGCTCCCCTGGAACTTGCCTTCACCTCTTTCCATTAAGTTAATCCATGCTTACACAAGGCCAAAGAGCAAAACAGATGCCTAACAAACACACCTGCCTCACTACGTTTACCATACTGCTTGTTTACGCTTGCTTGAACTACCTTCATTTTCTCTTGCCTATATACAGATCTCAAGGGCAGGAATTAATATCTTGTACAATGCCTAACATTGCGGGAACCCAGCCCCAATTACTCACAAGCACTTCTGTAGCATATGTTATTAAATGTCAGCTTGCCTATGTACCAATTTTATTGCTATTAACAGTTCAGCACAAGTAACATTTCTGATTCCAGTTATAGCAGAAGCCAGCTTACCACTGTGAGGCTTAAAAAGAAAAATTAAAAATTAAGAAAAAGAAATTAAAAGAGAAGGAAAAGAAGTAACTGCCCAATGCCCCCCATCACAAAAAATACCCACACCTTTTCTCCTTCAAAAGCATTAACACTCTTGCTCTGAAGGTTCTTCCATCTCACTCCCATCGTACAACTACTGTTCATTTCAATGATACTGAACTAGATGAAAGAAAAAAAATCAGGAAAGCTCTGCAACACTGGAGGAAAGCCATGCTTTTACCCAAATGAACTGGGTATTTAAGGCCTTCTAGGCCGAAATAAAGAGTCTCCAAACATACTGGTTTAGGTAGTGGAAAAATAAGGCCATTCATACCAAATTAACACATTTTAAACCAAAACAGATGCAAACTCATCCCTCTAGAAACACTGGTCTTTTGCAAGTATAGTTAAAAATAGTAATTCTGCTAAAGTAAGACTTCCAGCAGGCTTTTGATTGATAGTTTCTCCATAACATGCTGTAAGACGCTATCAACTAAACTGGTCAGAAGGCCATAAAAGATGCAGAAAACTCAAGGTAAGTCTAGTGAGGGCCAACAGGTATGGTTTCAGCGATTAGAGGAAAAAAAGCCAGAGGGAGTAGCAAATAAGTAAGAATACAGAGTCAACTGGGTTAACTGCAGAGGATGAAACCACACGGCTATCAATGAGTAAAATGGGAAGCCATAAATGAACATACAGTGACAAACCAGCTGACCCCTTTGATAGGCATCAGTCCAGTGTACCAACGATTGGAATGCATCTACTTAACGTGTAAGTGATTGCCTTGCCAGCAACTACTATTGCTATCTCAGATGGTGTTTGTTAGTCTTGTGGGTGGTGTTTCTAGTGTAACATCAATATAAATCCTCA
This sequence comes from Nycticryphes semicollaris, assembly GCA_013400055.1. Taxonomy (NCBI): domain Eukaryota; kingdom Metazoa; phylum Chordata; class Aves; order Charadriiformes; family Rostratulidae; genus Nycticryphes; species Nycticryphes semicollaris. The sequence goes on from VXBJ01007139.1 coordinate 1,121,944, forward strand.
AAGAAGCATAAAGAAAGTGATCTTGTAAAGACCTGAAGAGTGTTCAACCAAAGAGAGAGACTTGGTACCAACTTTAGATCTAATCAGGTGAAAGCTATGAACGGAAAGGAAAAAAACCCCAAAGTACCTAGGTAAGTTTACAAGTAGTTGAAAAAGGTAATTCAGTAAAAGGAACAGACCCTGGCTTCCAGAAAACTATTAACAGACTTAGATGAAATTCACATCTTTTTGACTAAGGAAGGCTGCCAGCTATCAGCCAGTACATGAAATATCTTGATGCTATCAAATTCACAAACAACTTGGCTTACTTCCAGACAAGTGGGGAAAAAACACCCATACAGAATGTACTTTCAGTAGCTAACCTGAGACACACATGGTGGTCTTGACATGCCTGTATAACAATTTTAGGCACATGAGTTTGGTCTGTTTTTCCATCTGAATCAGAAAAGCTACAGGCTGCTAAGGTCAAAGGGCTGACTTTATCCTTGAGAATATAAATAGACAATAGCAAATAGGATTAAAAATGTTGTATTACTCGTGCAACTGCTAATGAAATACTATGGCCGGGTCTGAAATCCACAAAGACTGAAACAAGATCTGATTCAAGAAAAAAAAAATAAAAAAGTGAAAATCATTAATAGTTTGATCTATTTAAGTCCATTAAAAGGCAAAAGGGACAACTCGATCTTTAAGTCTCCTCTATTTTAGATGAAAAAATCAAGAAGTACCTTCCATCTGGGAAATATGTAACAATATATAGTGACAGAAGTTTAAATTATGCATATTTAGACTACACAACAAAGCAAAGTATGTTCTTTCTAATGATGAAATGACTTAAAATCCCCTTAAGAATCCTAGGGAAGACAGAAGTTGTTTTTCCACACACACACACTGCAAATTTGTTTGGGTAGTAGGAACTTTTCTGGAAGAAGTCTTTCCAAAGTGTCATGGTTTGGGCCACCTTGGCCAATAACAACACAACAGATGCCTTCCCCCACCTCTCTCCAAGGAGAGGAACAAGAGAGATAAACAGATTTATGAGTTTAGGAAAAAACAAAACTACTTGAACGAAACATTAATAATAGAATACAAAGGAAATAATTAAATAGATACAATATATAAAAATATATATACACAAAAACCATCGCAAGCTCCCAGGAAGATGTCGCCAGCAGGCACTGGGAAAGTTCCAGACTGGTCTTATCGTTGAATAGGATCTAGATTCCGGAAGACTTTGATGGGGATCAAAGGTAAACAAACTCTCAGGGTCCTCCTCATTGAAGAAGTAGCCTTGAACAAGAGCCAGTCTGAACCCTTTGGTCTCTTCAGCTTTTACACTGTTCATGGCAGATGGATGGAAGACCTGACTGGTCAGTTTGGGTCACCTGACCTTCCCACCCCTCTCCAAAGTCAGCTGACCCCAGTTGCCACAACAAGTGTCATCAAGAGCTTCTGTCACTGAACAGAAAGCTGGCTCTGCTTCACCCCAAACCAGGGCACAAACAAAACTTCATGCAAAGGAGTAGGACAGGTTAAAAAAGAAGCTAGGCCAGCTCTTAGTAAGTTCCTTCCATGCAGCTGATCATTTGTTCTTGCAATTTTATGGCAGAAAACCTTGTGTATCAGCCAGGAGCTGAAAATATGTGAAAACTTGCTAAAGCAAATATGGTGTTCAAGTCCAGGTGCTCTGTAAACCTTCAGATGCTGGGGTCTCAAAAAACTCCTACGTTAACCTACATGTCATTATCAACTAAGGCAATAGTTTAAGTTGTTACAATGATTTCTAGCACAGATGCTAAAAAGATGCACTGTATTGAGATAAATGGATTCTCCCAGGTGAATAATATCTTAACACCAAAGCATCTGGTTGTTCTAACAACTGCAGAAGTACAAGAATATAGATGTGCTTTGCTAATAAACATTTCCTTCCAGGAATCTACACCATTAGGAACTGTAATGACAACAGTAGCCAGGTATCATTTAAAGCAACTGAAAAAAACCAATCTAGGAGGTTACTCTGAAATTTGGAAACAGTTAATGATATCCTTCCTACCTGAATAGCCAATTCTGATTTTCCACTTCAAAATTTCCCCCCGACACACACACACTCAGATTTGAACTTAATACTCTGCATAAATCATATAATCATAGAATGGTTTGGGTTGGAATGGACCTTAAAGATCGAGTTCCAACGCCCTTTCTACAAGAAGAGACACTTCCCACTAGTGCAGGTTGCTTAAAGCCCCATCCAGCCTGGCCTTGAACACTTCCAAGGAAGCAGCATCCACAGCTTCTCTGGGCAACCTGTTCCAGTGTCTCACCACCCTCTCACATTAGATATTAGGAAGAAATTATTTAATCTAAATCTCCCCTCTTTCAATTTAAAACCATTACCCCTTGTCATATTGCTACACTCCCTGATAAAAGAGTTCCTCTCCATCTCTCCTGTAGACACCTTCTAGGTACTGAAAGGCCGCTATCAGGTCTCGCCAGAGCCTTCTCTTCTCCAGGCTGAACAACCTCTCTCAGCCTGTCCTCAAAGGAGAGGTGCTCCGGTCTTCTGATCATCTTTGTGGCCCTCCCCTGGACCCACTCGAATAGACCCATGTCCTTCTCTGCTGAGGACTCCAAAGCTGGACATGGTACTCCAGGGGGAGTCTCACCAGAGCAGAGTAAAGCTCTGGTGAGAGCTTAAATAGAAAGCTGATAGCAGTTTTCACTGTTTCCCCCTTTCAGTTTTTTAAAAAAATGTACAAATGAAAATCTTTATGGACAAGATAAAACACACAGGTATGTTGTTAGAATTTAAAAACTTAACCTCTTTATCAATCTTCGTGCCCTTTCTGTTTCTTGCTCCAGCAAGCAAAAAACAGTCGTATTCCCTTTGCTTTCATACCAGACTGGACTGTTGCAAGAACTCACAGAGTCCCTTCGAGATATCAACAAAGCCATGTTTTCCTCTATTTTTTCAAGGAAAGGACATTGTAGGGGAGCAGGGTCCCATGCAGACTCCATTTTTTGAGAAACCAAATTAGAAAGGGAAAAACAGCTTTAGCAAGCAGAGAAAAACAGAGCAGAAAAGCCAGGTAACCAGACAATGTACAATTAGTGCTGAAGCTGCCATCAGCCATCACACAACATTCCAGTTAGCAAATCATTCAAAATTAGTGCATTGCCTTCCCTTACCATCACGGAAATTATGTGCAGTCTCCCTTCCTTATATCAAGTAGGTTTTAAGTTAAGAGCATGAAAAAATGTCAGGAACCTAAAAGAAACCCAGAACTGCTCAAGGGAAGGCTCACACCTGTCCCTTTGGTTTTGTGAAGCTAAGAAACAACACTTTTTGCCACAGGGACTAAACTCCATTATTTTCTTTACATGCATATGGCATTCTTGAGAACTGCTGTGATCGTGAAAGGAAGATCAAGAGGGTTTAGAAGGATGTACTTTATACACACAAAATCCCAGAGAATTAAGTGACATCAAGTGAGTCATTGCAGACCAGCTCAGAACCCTCCCGATCTCTTTAGAGAAGCAAAAGAGGAAAAAAGCCACATGCTAGCAAGACACAACTAAAGATATTTCATTAGCCTTATCCACCATGCTCTCACCACACTGCTGGTGCCTCCTCCGTTCCCAGCAGATCTCATTTAAGGCATCTGCTTCAACTGTTTCTATGTACTTATTTTGCTTCATAACACCTAGGAATCCTCGTCATAGCACAGGCACCCACCATGCTAGGTGACATCAAAATACATGCAGCAAACTTACAACCACAACAACAAAAAACCCAAGGCACATGTGCACACACAAAACATGCCCCTGTCCCAAACAGCTTACTTTTACCAAGGCTACCTCTTCCCCGAATGCTTTCATGTTTGTGTGAAGAATGTGACAAACTTGGATCTTGGTGTGTAACACAACTAACAAATTAATTGTCAGTCAAAATGAATCTAGTTTGTAGTTATTACTTTCATACTCTCTGACCTCAATTATACTCAAAATGCACTCTGACAAATCTGGAGCAGAAAAGAAACACACATCCCATTTCACACTTTCCACTACATTACATGCAAGCATCGTCCACATTTTCACATGTTCTCAGAAAACAAGAGTTTTTCCCAACAGCTACAACTTTCTGAATTTGCTAAGGGAGGTATCTTTGAACAAATGAGTTGTCTTTTTTAGCATCTGGAAGTTGAATTCATATTAGGAATACATCATGAACCTGGTGTGGCCTACTGTCTGTCATCAGTTATTGTTTCCCTGAAAACAGTTTTGAAAACATTAATTCTAATTTCTAGATAGAACATTATAATGAGAATGGACAAAGAAGCAGCCACTCAGAAGTTCTAAACCAACTCTGGCAATGCTAAAAGCAACTGCAAGGAAAGTTTCCTACTACCTAGGTGTCAGGATGACTTATTATATGAAGAAATAGTAAGGCTCTTCTCACCATGCCTTGCATGTGGCATACTGTTCCTGCCTTTCGCAGGCTTTATAGCTATCATCTCCCATTATTCAACCATCTTACTGTGCTATGTGCTCCATAAGAGCTCACAAGCTTTGCTAAGTATCAATAGAAGTCACTGGATTTGCAAATATTGCCATGAACTCTGAAATTACAAGAAGTCATATGCTATATTGAGTAGTAGTTAACACACTGAGGCTGCATCATCAGGCCTTCAAAGTTCTTAAAATTATCGGTTTTACACAAGTACACAAGAGAGACATTATAAAAGAAAGGCTGCACTGCAAGAGTCTTCTACTCTGCGAAAGAGCCTTCACATCTCTGAAAGAGGGAGTTTACTCGTGTAAAGCACTAACCTCAGAAAAGGGGGATCTTGCTCCAGAAATAAGTCAAAATTATTTTATCTTCTTCCAGTTAGAAGCCTCTGCCTTATTTACTCCTCAGATGTACTGAACACTTCATTTCTCCAATACCACAGTAACTGTCTCACATGCTACCAATTACCATCATGAGAAAAGTATCATCTTCATCATTCTGCAGATGGTTAAGATGAGAGACAGCCTCGCCTGAGGCCACTATGAGTCAGTGGCAGTAGCAGGATCTCATCTCTCATTCCTCAGCTCTCTCCTTCAGACGTTTTACTACTCCCACTGTCTTAAGAATTGATACCCTGACTTGCTAAAGTGCATCTAATTAAAAAGAAAGATCTAGAAAGCAAGAAAAAAACAACTGCAAAAAACTGTGGTTTAAGTAACTTAGTAAGTACCTTGATAGAAAATAGATATAAAAGAATTTGTTCCTATGAAGCTAACTACAAAGCCACTCTCTTGCCTGCAATCCCATTTTTAACTGTCACTGTATCTTTTATCACATAGAAAGCATCAACTCAACAAACTGTCCCCTTGACATTACAACCCTGATTTATACATAAAACGTCTTCTGTGCTGCTACAAAAGGTGAACAATCACAATGCACACACCCCCCCAAAAATTTCTTTTTCGAAGTGCTGACAGCAACAGTATTATTTTTAGCATAATTTATGTAATAATTGGATGAAACCTGGGCATTTCAGGATTTGGTGACACCAATGGTTTCTTTTTGGTGGCAATTTACATCCAAGTCTGTTTCTGACGTGTTTGTACCTCTAATTCATTTGCAGCAGAAAAACAGGAGACTAAAAAAGCAAAGCAGCAAAGCCCAGCTCTGGACAACACTGCACATTTAAAATTAAGTTTTCTTTTTTAAAAAGTGTAAAATACACTATTACTGAAAATATGCTTTCAACTCTTCAAGGTGACACTCCAGCACTCAGTAAGATGGCAATTGCTTTGCATATGACTGGGCTGACAAGGCTTACAGTATTGATATAGTACTAAAGATTTTACCAACCGATGTACAGCTTTGATGTGTCTCATTAGACTTCACAAGCTACACTGACACAGTGCAACACCTCTGCTGACAGAAAGAGCAAGAGCCCCTTCAGCTGCAGACTTTGGCTGGTCCATTTTAAACTGCAGGTAGGATTTTCCTCATCAGCGTCACACCATTCTGCTAGCAGCAATCAAAGAACTAGAATCATAGAATGGTTTGGAAGGGCCTTAAAGATCATCTAATTCCAACTCCCCTACCACAAGCAGGGACACCTCCCACTATATGAGGTAACTCAAAGCCCCATCCAGCCTGGCCCTGAATACTTCCAGGGATGGGGCATCCACAGCTTCCATGGGAAACCTGTTCTAGTGTTTCACCACCCTTCACACTAAAGAATTTTTTCCCCAATGTCCAATCTACAGCTCCTCTCTTTCAGTTTAAAACAGTTTCCTCATCTTATCACTCCACTCTCTGATGAAGAGTCCTTCTCCATCTCTCCTGTAGGCCCCCGTTAGGTACTGGAAGATTGCTATAAGGTCTCCCCAGAGCCTTCTCTTCTCCAGGCTGAACAACCCCAATTGTCTCAGCCTGTCTTCATAGGAGAGGTGCTCCAGCCCTCCTTTGGACCAATTCCAACAGGTCCATGTGTTTTCTGTGCTGAGGGCTCTAGAGCTGGACACAGTAATCCAGGTGGAGTCTCACAAGAGCAGAGGGAAAGAATCACCTCTATAGACCTGCTGGCTACGCTTCTATTGATTCAGTCCAGGATGCGCTTGGCTTCCGGGGCTGCCAGAGCTCATTGCTGGTTCATATTGAGCTTCTCATCCACCAGCACCCCCAAGTCCTTCCCCTCAGGGCTGTTCTCAATCCATCCTCTGCCCAGCCTGTAATTTGTGTATGGGATTGCTTCAACCCAGGTGTGGGACCTTGCACATGGCCTTGTTGAACTTCATGAGGTTGAAGTACTTAAAGGGGAGGGTATCATAATATTTAAAGCAGTGCACACTTGACTACTTCCCTCCTGAAGTGACAGAGTTGAAAATAAGTAACATTTGTTCTCACTGTCTCCAGAAAACAAGGAGAAAGGCTTTATTTATTTTCTTCATCAAGCAAAATATTGCAACTTAGATGGGGCAAATGACAAGCAAAATTAAAACAGTATTAACAAATATCACCTTGAAATAGCAAGTTGTTTTCATAGTCTGTATGGCTCCTATGTTGTGGGAATTGTGTATATTTAGTGCAACTAGAGGAAAATAAAAAGAAAAAAAAAAATCAAACGAAAAACAAAGAAAGAAAGAGGTGGCAACTCGTACCAATTTGTATGCTTCGGCATATTTTCCTTCATCTTTCCTGTCCATTCTCTTCCATACCTTTCATTGCAATTTTCCTGCTTTCCGGAGTCCCAGCTGCTACGAGAAAAACATCAGAAGTTACGCTATTCTTCCAGCTACGACTGTCAATCTTTGTTTTCCCCACCTGCTATCAGTACGGCACCCTGTGCACTAAAAAACAGCTATCATCTCACAGAACAGTTTGCCTTCAGGTTCCTGCTACTTCTCTAACATAGAAGTTTATTTGCAAGAGATGAAGTCAAACTATACATGTTTATAAGCAAGTAAGCTACACAAAAGGTCAACCGCAGTGCTCCAATACTGATTTGTCTTTATATAGAGTCTAGTAAGGTTTTCCTACATTAGAAGCTGCCCTACAAGACACAGTGGGCGTATCAGCTACCATTTCCCAGGGGGCTGATTACATTAGTAAGGAGTTTGTTTCTTCTCTTCAGCTTTGCCCATGATGATACATTGCTCACAACTCGAGACTGCAAACACAAACATGCAAAGATACACGTCTCTTGGTATTTGCCAAAAAGCCAACCCAGCCCTGCAAAAAAGCCAGCGGGGTGACGGTAATCAGCGTGCTCCTCACTAAGAGGGATTTCTCTAGAAATAATTTAAGTTTTGCTACTCCAGGATCCCAGAGAGAAAACTGCTCCCAAGAGGGGTGTGGGCTGATGAAGACACCCCAGATTAGTAAATACGTTTAGTAGTTACTCCACACTGTCCCCTTAAAAGGCTGGTGACCATTCCAAGTGTGCCTGCCACATGCTAGCGGACAGTTTTATAATTATGAAAATCTATGTGCTGTATCACTTTAAAACCAAATAGGTGACATTCCGACCAGAAGCTTTACTGAAAGCTGCAGAAGATTTCCTACTAACGGATTTCATGACTTACATGAGGAAAAAAAAAATACAAAAATCTGTTACCCAATCAAGCAATTCATACAGATTACCAGAGAACAGAAGCCTCTATTAAAAGTTAATATTAGAAATGTCAACTAGAGACCCACTATTGAGTAATTCAAAGCAAGAAAAGGTCTCTCTCACCTCTTGTCACCTGCTTTGAGCAATCCTTCGGGAAGATATAACGATCAGTTCCAGCAAATGATGGCTGGGCTGCATACAAAATAAGAGGCATACAGGAATTTAAAAAGAAAAAAAAAAGTTTAGCTGCTCAAGGCCTACAAACTCTACAGCTTGAACAAGTGGAAGCCATTTTTAGCCACCTTGACTCAAAAGGTCCATTGCACAACTGGAAGAGGACTAGCAAATAACACAATTTTCCTCCGCCACAGTGTTCCTCTGCCCTAGTAAATAAGTTCCAAGTTTTAGAAATGAGACAAAAGCAGAGTTTGGTTAGAACAAGCAAGCAAGCTCTGGTGTATTTTCATCATCCCTTCTGTCTATAACTGAAATACGCTTGACATTCCTTTTTCACTTTACAAGTATCTATTTAAGTCCCAACATTTTCAGGCCTGAAAAAAGTTATTCTTTCAACTTGCCAATGCTGGTCAACTCACTATAGTGTCTTCCTTCTCAGTATCAGCATTCTCCCCAGTACATCACAGAAAACAAACCAAGCAGCAGCATAAGAATCTGCCCAATATTTGCTTAAGTTTTATTGGCAAGTTCAGTGAAACCTGGTCTTCATATTGTGTCATAAGAAAAGCTGAAGCAACTATTCAATATGGAATGAAAATTGATCTTAAATCTAACATCAGGGAACAAATTAGGAGGAGCACTCAGATTTTCTCCACTCCCTGCTAAAGATTTTGCTGAGATCTATCCAAGTTTCTCTCACCCTCCTCATAAAACACAATCTTGAAGACTCTGCATAGCAGTCAAGACGTCATTGTTGGCAAAACTTCATCTTGTACAAGAGAAACCTCTGTTCCAGCAGCTCGTGGTACTAACGAGTTCTTTAAGAACATTCAGGCGTGCGTTCGCAATTAAATTTAAAAACCTGTCATCAGTCTTTGCAAGCCTAAATAGGAAAGGTACCAATTACTAGAATTCCCCATTATTCTGTATACTAGCTTAGCAAGAGCACGCACTAGTAAGAATTCCCAGGGACATCAAATACTATTCTCTTCTCACTTAAGAGCTGCACAGAAACTGAGAGAAGTGATTTTTCCCTGCATTCCTTCTCTTTTCCATTATTTCATTACTCAGTTTCTCAAAGCAATCCTATTCCATTTTTTTAAATTATAGCAGCTACATCTGAGGACAAACTACACAATTATTTAGCAAAAACAGAACTGTATAATCAGTTCATTTTGCGTGCCACAGAGTGCAGTTACTTTCTGTAGTCCACTCACTCTGTGGTTAAGACACTGGTATTTCTCCAGGTTTGTATACAAAGAAAATTACTTCTAGGAATTCTGCTGAGTACTACACTATAAACAACACAGAAACACCACAGGATATGGTCATTGGGCCCACCTGGCCAAGAGACAGCTGAAATCAACTGCTCTGTGCCTGAATTGTTTGAAAGATTTGAGACAGCAAAACAATTCCTCCTCTTCCCTTCAAATCTCATGATGCTTTAAAGTCTAAAAATCTCTACAGGAGATTCTTTACATGTAAGTGAAACTCCAGCAGCAATAAAAACCCAAGAATAGACTAGCTGAAACAGTCTAACTTAGGAAAAACATCTTGTTAACAATTCATTCAGCTGAAGCCTGCAACGGACTTTCTTTTTTTGTGGTAAAGAAAACTAGACCTAAATTCTTTAATAATAAATACCAGGGGAGCCTCTCCCACAATAAACACATGTCAAGCTCACTCACGCTGTAAGACTGCATTAAGTATTTGGCCAGAAATCATGCAGGGACCCCTCCTCCTGGTTTAGGATGAAACATCCGTTACTTTACAGAGCCCAACAGCTATAGCATGAGAAACAATTCATCAATGGCGCACCGTTTGAAGCCTGCGTGAAGCGTAGGTCATTTACTAATCAAAGTATGCATGAAAGTTCATGAGATTCCAATATGGGCAAACACAGCACCGAAGGCATATCATCCAAAGAAACTGTTTACACCTCAAAGTCTTTGCTGAGCATTCAAGTAAAGACGAAAATACAGAGATAAGACATATACATTCAGGAAATTAAGATTTGCACTCTGCCAAACAGTCCAGCATTAGAACACCAGTCACAGAAATACAATGTATGCCTAAAAAGCCTCTAATTTGGAGGCAATACCAAGATGGTTTCTCATTCCCTTTTGCAAGTAAGTCGAACTTGTAACCCCCAATACTGCCTTAGAAAACTTTGTTGGTTTGTTTTTTGCTTTTTTTAAAGAAAAGGGAAAAAAAAAAAAAGAAAAGGAAGAGGATATCCTTGTTTTCACTTGCATCCTATACAAGACCAGCACTTTTTGTATCCTGTATGCAGCTGGAGAAATCCTCTTTGCATCTCAGGGGGGCCAGAAGCTCAATGTTTCACACAGCTGCTATCTTCCAAGAACACAGTTTCTAAACTACATTTCCTCCAAGTATGTGTACAGTAAGATCTTCAGTTGCTTGAGAAGTGATACAGAAGTTTGAAGATTTTCACTGCAAGAGTGAAATACACACAGTCTTGCAATTTTTTTATTTCTCCAGAATACCAAAGTGCTAAAGCTGTTAATGCTCCTCCCCTCACCATACATACGTACAGCCCTATCTCTTCCACAGGAGCAAAATTTAATTGCCTTAATCTTTCCTGAAAGTAGTTTAAATATTTTTCTTGAGGTTTTCTAAAAATAATTCAGAATAAAGCAGACACCCTGTATGGAAAATATAAGCCCAAACAGTTTGGCCATCCTACCAGCAACTGCACCACTCTTTCTTGCACTGGAAAGCTGTCTGACAAACAAATGCACAATCACTACCAGTCTTGATTGTACTGTAGAAGTCATAAAATGGAAAAGTTTTAGTCCTTTAACTGCTTCAAAGGCCCCATTTTTTTTCCTTTGCCATCTTAGCCATTTGCTGCAGAGGATGTAAAACCAGCCATCATGGTCTGTGTTTTATTAAAAAGCCTTCTCCATTTTTTTTTTTTTTTTTTAACTTAAAAGATGAAATCAACCACAACAGAAAAACGTACTTATGAATCACATGCACTAAAGAGAGGGTCAGCCTTTACCTACAATAAAAGCAGAAGCGTCTTCAGAGACAGCCATTGCAGCTCACATACACCAGTATGGACATCCCAGCTGCCTCTAACACTGACCAAGAAAAGCTGAATAGCACAATGTCTACAGGAGAGATCAGAACAGAACGGCCTGAACGTGACACCGACTTCTCTCAGAAGGGAATTCAAACAACTCAACAGTGCCAGCCCACGGGAAGGGAACAGACATTGTCCAGCATTGTCCCCCCACGCTCTCTGCCACGGCTCTTTCACAGTGCTCAGTCAGAACGCTCTGCAGTGCTTGTTCCTGTCAGCACCCTCATATGAAAGCAACAATGCTTCTCTGCACATGGATGTCTGGAGAAAACAGGGACTCATGTATGAAAAATAGCCACTGCCCCTGTCAATCCTTTGCATTTCCCCTGTTTAAGAAGGAAGGCAGAACAAAATATTCTGAAGAACTAGCACTCTGGCTTGAGGCTCTATGAGCATCCACTGAAACAGTGTAGTTCTGCAAGCTTTCAAATCCCCTAATAGCAGTGACCAGAAATTCTTTTAACCCTGCTTTGCTAAAACTGCATCCATTCCTCAAGGAACTGGGTTTCTAAGCCTCCGGTCAGTGACTTCTCATGATAACCAATCAGCACTCCAGTGTTGCTGTGGTTAGACACCACTGCCAAGGAATGCACTCAGTTTTCATCCTGTCACAAAGTAGTCTGACAAGGAAGATGTTACATATTTCCATTAACATTTCAGGAATTAAAAAAAAAGAACCAAAAAACACAAAAGCAACCCCCCTACCAAACAACTAAAAAAAAACAAAAAAAGCCCACTCAACACCTGACTACAACAAAACTCTTACCTTCATGTCAGCTGCTAGGTTGCCAAAGCCTGCAAATAACTAACACCAAAACCCCAAAACCCTAAGCAGTAAGGTTAGATATCCCCAGCAACAAAGCATCAAGCAAATTATCTCGACCACCCCAGACTGTTGAGCGAGAACTAGGTAACTCCAGGTTGTCAGCTGCAGAGTCTGAAGCCCAAACTCACCCTTCATTCTCTCTCAAAGAAACAAACACTTGGAAGTGATATTCTCAGGAAGCTGAGCTACCTGCTGTAAAAAAGCTGCTTAGTAGACTACACATTATCATTGGGAGGCGTGATGAAATATTCATTTCTGGTCTGTGTAAGGCATCCGTCATGCCATCTGGATGCCCATTCGTTCTCGCATGGAGTAACAGCTATGGAAAAAAAAAGAACCATAGCACTGGAATGGAGAAATTCAAATTCCCAGCTATTACACAGCCATTGTGAATGCTATCAAGAACCATTACGCCACCTCTCCCACACATACACTGGGTATCTTTCAACTCAAGGCAGTAACTAACTGAACACCCAATATTTAAGGTAGCAAAGGAATGTATGTACTGAACACCTTGACTGCTTCTGGGAAGACAGATCCGTCATGCTGTTGCACGGTGACTGAGGAAATAGTGACTAGCAATATCCATTGGATCCCAAAGTCTTGATGCTCAACTGTCCTGATTGCAGAACTCTTCTGGATGAAGCTACACCATGGGTAAAGAAGGCACAGGGAAAGAATCATTCAGACAGGAATATGTACTCATCCTGTCCCAGGCCACAGCAGGAATTAAAAGACAGCTTTCTTACTGGCATGTTACGTACCACTTTCTCACACATGCCCCTCCACTAAAACCAGCAACAAAACACAAACTTGCATGAGGTCCAATTACATGAAGGTCTCTGCTAGACAAACTGAGAAGACTGGAATAAACCTGTGTCATACTCTTCCGTGTGAAGTGACAACACAATCTCTCTCTCTACAGCCTGGATGGCTGTTATCCAGGAAAGCAGCAGAAAATGGCTTACTTTAAGAACTCGAGTGTCCTCTTTTACCCCAGTAATTACGGAACACAGCAGACATTCATTCTGGAAAGCAGAGTACAATAGCTGTTTGTTAGCATCAGTATTACAATCTAGCATTTATCTAAGCCTATCACACCCAGAACACGCAGCACAAAAATGCTCAAGACGGAACTCTAAGTACCATCCATGAGAAATTACACAGAAAAAAACCCCAAGCACCAGGACTGAGGCTCAGTCCACAAGTCACAATTTAACTGTCCAGGAACCTATTTATTGAGCACATATTTATCCAAGCTCCATCTAAGAAGCATTAGACATAGCTGGTCAAAGAACAAGCAGAAGAAAATACTTAAACCATTGTAATCTACTGCTACTAAGAAAAGTTATATCCGACAGAAGATGCACAGGCTTGGCAAAGAGGAAGAGTGCCCATTCATATTTACCATTAGAAACAAGTTATCATTATGAACCCGAACTCCATACCAATAGAAACAAAGATGTAGAAGTCTGCATTTACACAAAAATCTTTTTTTCTGCTCGCACACAAACTCCTCCACATTGAAGCCTAATCTCAGATTTAAAAAAGCACAAGGTGTTAGTTTCCCACATCCTTCCCAGGTGAGAAATTCAGATTCCTTTACTCCCCTTGCATCCTACAGCAATGCAAATTTAGACTTTACTAAATCACAGACTGTCACACACTCACAGAAATCCTGCCCCAATATCCACTTTATTTTTGAAACACCGATTCACCTATGCTAGAGTTCTAATTGAGAAAACTGTTATCCGCCATTGCCAGACACGATATTAGCAAGCACCAGGCTCAGTCTTCTAAAACAGCATGTAGCATTTTAAAAGCTATCTTGTTTACATGAAAAGCAAGACTGAAAAGCACCAGTTAGACTTATGTGAGCTGCTAGAACCCTCACTACTTGCACGTCTAAGCTTCTGCGAAGGAAAGCAACCAGCAATGAGATACTGCACTGGAAATATGGAAAAGTGTCATCTATCCCATGCTACAGAAATTCCTGTCCCATCTTCAGATGACAAAAGAAACAACTGGGTGTCACAAATATCTACTCTATACCTCCCTGGGTAACTTCCCACCCAGAGATAGTAAGAAACTCCAGTAACAAACTCAAGTAACATCAGTTAATTACTTCACCCTTTCCTCTATTACAGAAAGACGACTAACAACCATTTTTTTCTCTCATTACATTCTGCTCCAAATGATGAGACTAACTGTTCAACTTACTGTGGTAGGTATATCTACGTCTCTAATTTTTATTTTTAAAGATTGCAAACTGGCTGAGGGAATGTAATCAGCTGAATACAACCACTTGTTTGGACTCTCTGAAGAACAGCAACACATACTTTTACAGAAAGACACACTGGACTGAACATGTAATTACTAGCTCAACCATAAGAGCAAAATAGGCTAAACAAGCTCTATCCGAGTTACTCATGTTCAACTTTCAAAGTTTGACCCCTGAAGCCACAAATACATTCTCAAAGGAGAACCAACTTTTTCAAACAGTTGAAAATATAAACCCAAGTTTAAGCAAGCTTACAAATGCCGAGTAATCAAAATCAGAGTACCTCTGGTCAGGCCTAATTTCTCAATCTCAAAAGTTTCAGCTCAAGCATAGGGAAAAAAAAACAGAAACCAAACTATATTTCCCTTTCTTATACTTCCCAATAGACTACTGTAACAATTGCATCACCATCGGACAATTATTCTATCTGCATCACTAAAATACATTTTATTTTTAAGTAGAAGTCAGACTTCCCTAGTGAGATCCCTCCCTACAAAAATCCGAAGATGTCATAACTCTGTTCTGTCACAACTTTCTGCCAGAGAGCACTTGTAGCTTCAGGAGACAATTGTCTGTATTTTGGTTCTTCCTAGGAACAAATACCTAAGAGCCAAACCACCTGCAGCTACAGCTCTTACTGAAACCTTCTGCAAAAGAGGTACAATTTCCATACTGTACTTTTCTCTAGGACAAGCTAGCATTTGCAGCAGTATATAAATATAAAAAAAACTTTAATCAAGTCCACTCTCCATACATATTATTTCGGGTTCAAAACAAACTATTTCCATACAATTCAGCTCCAGATATCTTATAAGAGAACTATGGCTCCATACTACATCTGGGCAAGGTTTATCCCCTCATTGAACCAAAATACCATTGAAATTAGAGGCCCAAGACAAGACTTCTGCTACTCTGGAGTCAGTTCTCGGAGCAAAAAACAAGACTAAAATAAGGTGACTAAAGCACTACACACATGGAATAACATTCAGATCTGGAGGCTAGGAAGGCCAGTTCTTCAGAAGTTCTATGTGCCAGCACCATAAACTGTATAGGGAATCCCAGGTTCACTGACAACCCTGCATGTGCAAGATCATAGACATTTTAGTTGGAGCAGAGCTCTGGAGGTCATCAGCTCCACCACCCTCTTTGGATGGCAAATACCATGGCCCTCTCAAGAAGCAAGATTTGGGGTCAGTCAGCACAACCCAAGTCACTGCAGAGCCAATCCTCCTGGAAGCCATTTCTAAGCACGTGAAGGGCAAGTAGGTGACTGGGAACAGCCAGCACAATTTTACTGAGGTTAGACTGCACCTAACCAACCGGATTGTATTCTAGGACAGGAGGAAGGTCTGTACAGAGAAAGAGAGAACAGCGGATGTTGTTTACTGCAGTTTTAGCAAAGCCTTTCACTTGGTCTCCTCTGGCATCCTCAATTAGTTTGGGGAGATATGGATTGATTAAGTGGACAGCACCACCAGGCTCAAGGCTTCTGATCTGTGGGACAAAGCTCAGCTGCAGGCTGTACCATTTCCATGGAGATAATTCTAAACTTCACTAGGCAAACCCAGGCAAACCCTTGAACAACCTGATCCAACATAACCCAACCCACTCTGGGTGGAAAGTGGGACCAGCTGAAGCTTAGAGATCCCTTCTGACCTAAGTTATTCCAAGATACGTTCTTTGGGTTGTTTTTTTGTTTTGTTTTGGTTTTTAAATAAAAGTTCTATTGCAGTCTGGGTTTGCTTTAGGTCATGCTTCTGACACCCTACTGGTTTCAGCAAATAGGATGGACTAAGAGCCACAACAGAAAAAGGAGAGTAATTGCTCTGCTTAAGATTTATAACTCATTCTGAAACAAGCCTCAATATTCTACTCTCAACTCAAGAATCTCACAATTTGGTTCCTTGTTGGGATTAACAACAAAAAAAAAACCCAAACAAAACCCCCAGACCCCTCATCCACACATACCTGCAGCTGAAGAGCTGAGAAAGAGTATTAAGTTCATTACTGGACTCTTGCAACAGACGCATTTTGTTAAATATATCTTCACATTTAGACTGTGAAGAATAAAGGGTCCCAAAACAGAGTTCACATGTAAAAACAACAAAAAACAAACACAAAAAAGCCTCCTCAAAAAAAAAAAAAAATCACCCTTAATGGTCTGCATACCCAACAGAGGTAAGTAAGCATCCTGAAGGGGCACAGACAAAAAAAGGTCTTTTGCTGTCAGTTTAAAGCCTAACGTAATGTCTTACAGAGGCAGCTAAAACTGAACAGATACCACTTCAGTTCCCTCTCCCCTCTGTTTGCATTAATTCCCACAGAAGGAGTCTAGTATAAGATTTTAAGCACCAGAAGTAAGAGAAGTCATGGCATCATTTGCTGGATGAAGGCCAGGATCTCATATATCCACTCAAGCTTGTATCTCTGGAGACACTGTTTGTTCCTACCATAATTGAGTTATGTTCTGTGCAATGAGAAGGTGAATCAATTATGTTCACCACTAAACAGACAAGCTTAAGTATTCTCTCAAGAGCTTAAAATTTGTGCAATGACACTTCCAAAATACCGTTTGTTCTTCTTTTTTAAATAAAGAAGAACACTTTGATTTAATATCTTTTCTCTTCCTGAGCTCACAAACCAGTGAAGCATATTCAAGTTTTAACCCATTAGAGCCAGGCAGCTGGGACTCCCTATTTTAAGATTAGTGAGTTTCTGACAGAGTAATTTAGGTTAAAGGCAGTATCAGATAAAACTGATGTCTAAGCATTTGCTAAGATATTAAGGAAATTCAAGCAGCAAACAGTATCATCTCAGCCATTAGAATCCCGTTTAAAATGAAAATTTTAAGCATGTGTATAAAGACAAGTATTAATACTTTAAAAAAATCAATGGATTTACAGTATTTTAGAGGTTAATCCTCCATGTTTGCTGCAATACTATCTCATTTCTTCGGAATAGAGCTACAAATTGAACAAAACCATTGCAGCAGAACTTGAAATGTCTTTCATTTGGTGTTACTCTTCTGTACTTCTTCAAATGGCATACACAGGTTACCCTTATTCAGAAAATAAATTCAAAAGCCAAATTAAGGATAGATTTTTGTATTTAAGTCATTTATCACAATTTGGTCACAGAAGTCAGTAAACACCAATCTTAGAGTGTTTCCTGACACAGTCCCACAGATGCGAAGTCACTCACGTGCACTGCAAGACAACACATACAGGCAGCCAGATTTTGGGGCCAACTCTGTAGCTAGAGAAAGCAGGCACACAAGGCCTTCAAGCTATGCATTTTCAAATGACTGTGAAGAATAAAAAAAAAGGAGTTTGGGGTGGGACTTTTTGTAAATAAAGACTGAAATTCAACTGTATTTATATTAAACATCAATATTATCAAAACTGTCAAAGTCAACAATTATTACAAAATTGGGTATTCACTGCAATAGAAAACTGATAAAACCACAACTAGTTTATCTAAGAGTAATTACCACAGCACACTGAGAAAAGTGGGCTCTCTCACACTGTCCAAGGTAAGCTAAATCCTAGACAGGTCCTTATAAAGATTAAGTAACCCCTGTTTAAGAGCCGTGTAGACTGTTTTAAAGAATATACAGAACATTTGTAAGTGAAAACAAAGAGTAACTACTTGGAAGGAAATAGATACTCTCACCTCAGTCTACACTGATTTAACCTCCATTTCTGACAAGGATACTCTTCACAGAACTGGAAGTCATCAAAATAAATGGCACGACCCCCATAATAATCTTATGTATTAAAAAGTATCTGAACAGGGTTATTTAGAGCAGTCACGTCAGATGTAATGCCTTCTGTGTGAATGCAAAATCAGATTCTCCAGTTGAAGCTTCTGCTATTAAAATCTATCTCCTGTGTATGTTTTTAAGCAGTAAAAACAGAGAACAAGAGCTCTACAGGAGATGCTGCTATGGATAAAGCCATGGTGAACTTCAGTACACAAATGACTCACTGCATACCCCTTAAGTTCCTTACCCTCAATAAAACAGAATCGCAGAGGACCTACAACAGTTGTGTGCTGGAGAGTGAGCCCTGCCATTGGAAGTATTGCTGCAAAAGCAGCAAAATGCTTTTGAAAGTTCTGCCAATGTTCCACAAAGTTATTTCAAATCCCTTTGGGATACTTGTTCTTCAACTCTGAAATAGTTAATTTCTTTTAAAGGCAGAACACCATGTTCTAAAAATATCAAGAAACGAATCCACTAACATAGAAAGTTTTGCTTAAAACAGCTTGAAAGAAATTTTGTACACACACATACATACTATCTTGGATAAGAAAATATGTTTCTGTGCAGAAATGGTAATGCATCTTAACTTTTAATTCACAAGAGGCTTAACTTCCAGTTCAGTGATACAAACATTAGTGGCCTGGAAAGAAAATTTTCCCTCTAACATTCGGTTTTCACAATCCAATTTAAGAGTTTTCTTTATTATTAGATAGCACTTATACATATAAACCAGGATAGAAGACCCACCATTGGCCAGTACTTCTTAGAACTCTAAGGATGCTTCATAGCTAGGTCAATTTAATTCAGCATCCCATTTACCCCTCAGGTCCAGACGTAAAAATGATATTTCCTTTTGCTTTCTATTCTTGGAAGACTCTCAAAATAGTCTGCTCCATTCCGTCTCCAATTCTTTCTGCACTGTATTCAGCCAAATTCCAGCTCACTTGTGAGAAGTCTATTTCAACAACCCAAGTATCATATCCATTTGCTTTTGCTGTGCAGGACCCCTCCTACATAACCTTTGATAATAACAATTTAGTTCCTTCCAACTCCTGAGCTTTTCACATAGCCTCTACATGCACACGGCAAACTTGATCCCCTCAGCTAGCCATAGTTATCACTCATCCATCAATTAGTTTTCTCCCTCTTAAAATAATCTTTTATGAAAGTAACAGAAATCTAGAATCCACCTGGAAGCATTTCTGAGCCCACACCTGAATTGATACCCTCAAGCACCCATCTGCCCCGTCACACTGCTAACAAAGGATAACATTTTAAGTACCAAATGAATCCAGCAGAATCAAGTCAGTAAAAATTATTTCACTTTATTCCCTCTTTCATCAAAAATTCAGAGCCTTGTTACACAGGTTTACTGTGAGATATCCGCTAGCTGCAACTATACCTCTAAGTATCCAGAGATCCTTAGAAGCCTTTTAGATTACCTTATCCTCTTCCAAAAGCATCCAGGCATCACTCCTGTTCCACCACCACAATGACTCAGGGTAGACAGGAAGACTGAAACAGACATCTTTTTTGCAAGGAAGTTTTTAAGGCAAGAGGCGACCCTTGCTGAAAGATCTGAAAGTCCCAAAGCCTATCTAGCTTCCCCAGCTAAGCAACACAAAGTTCTGGCAATACATTTGTAGCACTTAAAAATTACAGACTCATATTGCATGAAGCCTTTTAGATCAGACAAAGGCAAAAAAAAAACAAACCAAAAGGAAAGCCAGCTCACTCCTAATGAAAGAAACATACAAATTTAGTACTAATTGTGACAAAGCACCCTGTTGAAAAACAACTAGAAAGGCAAAGTTAGCCCACAAAACAAAGCAGACCTGGCTCACAAGAACAAGAAAGATCCACTGCTATATAAAGACTTCTTTTAGTTTTGTTTTTCCACAGCAATACCTTCTTGCAACACACCGTTCTATACTTACAAACAGCCTCTGTCAGGGTATATTCCTCCAACAAATGTCTGGAACATCCAGGTTGAAAAGAAACAAGCTTCCAGAAGAAGGAAGCACTTGGTCCTTGACTGGCAAAGAACATTCTGCATGATGATACACAAAACCTAATGCTGTTAAGTGCTTGACTCACCACAAAACACAGGACAGGAAAAAAGAGAGAGAGGGGGGGCAAACTGCAATTGAGTCCAGAAAGCACTTCCAGCTTTGCCAAACCAGTTTGCTACCACATGTTACCTGAAGATTCTGGCCTTGCATTGTTTCTTTCCCCGATTTAAACCCAGTTTCTTCTGCATTGACCTGAGACATCTGAACCTTCACCTTTGATCATAAAAGAATAACACTTCTGTATCTGTAGACAACATATCTGTCTATGTTACCAAACCTATTACCCACTACATATAGCAGACATCCAGATAAAAAAGCTAAAAAAAACTAGACAAATCATGGTAAAAGCCAGAAACTACATAAAGTATTTACATCTATAGATGTATTTATGAAAATGAACCTTCAGTCCCTTTTCCTAAAGAAGAGGGCTCTAGGTGCCCTAACTGTAACTCTAGTGTCCAACGTATGCCAAGTTCCTCTTTATCTATACTCCTCATAAAATCACAAGAATTATATGGTCTTGGGTACCTCATAAAGGTCAGACCTAACCATCAGTAAGCCAACCAAACTTGCATTTTTAACACTGTAGTTTTATATATGTATTTTTGCTCCTCCATAAACATATATATACACACCCAATTTTTATTTCTGTTCTTTTTAAATACAGTGGCAGGGCGCTACACATTTCCCCCTCCCCTTTATTACTAAATTTCAGGAAGTCACCCAATTGTCTTTCTCAGCACTTTAACAGTTCTGGTGCACTTGAATAGCCTTGGACATTGCACAAGAAAACAAGACTGTGCTACTGATACCAACACAGTAGACAGCATTGATCTTTTTGCCCCCACCACACTCACCTGTTAAGACATTTTGTAGGCTGCCTTCCTCCTCCCCCAACCATTCAAAAAGAACTGGCTGAACAAAGTCTTGAAGCTAAGTAAGATCAATGGGTTTGAAAAAAAAAATCCCTAAAAAAGAAACAAAAAAGCAACCACAGACCAAAAAAACCCCAGTGTTACAGAAGAGGCAAACAACACTGGGGAATAGGGGAGAGAGGAGCAAGCAAAACATGAAATTAGTCACCAATTACTTCCTGTAGATATGGCAAAAGGAAACAGAGCAGAAGGCAACTAAATGCACATAGTAAATCTATGACAGCAGCTAGAAGTTAAAGAGAAATACTGCTTCTTCAAACAGGGACATCAGAAACACCCACAAAAGAACTCAGGTATAAAATCTGACTTCCCAGGTCCAGTTGCTTCAGGAAGCATTCAATAAACATGTTGCTATTATTTACCCACTAAATCTGCTGCTCACCAAGGAGGAGCTGACTGGGCTTACAGCAATCACCAGCAACTGTGGTTGTGGTGGTGATCATGGAACACTGCAGTTCAAGATCCTGAAAGGAGTGAGGAAGGAGAGCAACAAAGTACAGACGCTGGACTTCATGAAAGGCTTATTCAAGACGGTGCTGGGTGGAATCCCCTGGCAGGCAGCTCTGAAAGGAGCTCAGGAAAGCTGGCAGGGCATTTGCAGCAGCACCCTCCAAGCCCAAGTACAGTCTATCCCCATACTCAGGAAAGCAGGCAGATGTAAAAAGGAGGTGGTGGGGCATTACTTAAGCACAGAAGTTCTGAACAAAGCTCTAAAGGAAGAATTCAGAAACACTGCCCAGGATTGCAGGTGCAGTCTTAAGAAAGCCAAAGCTCAACTGGAATTGAGGTTGCAAGGGACATCAAGGGCACCAGCTGCAGTTCTAGTGCTATGTAACTCATAGGACTGATCTAGGAAAATGCGTGCCCATGGCTGAACAGAGAAGGTGATTCAGTGGGACCACAAAGAGAAGTCTGAAGTAGCCTATACCTCAATGCCTTCGCTTCAGTCTTCAGTGTGGAGGTATCTTGACTCTGACTTGTATCTGACCTGTGCTTGGCAAAGAAAGCATGTCCTCCTTTGAAGAAAGTATTTCCTTCATGAAACAGTCTGCTAATCTCTACCTGATAATCAAGCTACATTTAATGGGGTAAAACTCTGACAGCAGAGTAATGTCAGATTCATGTCTTCTCTAATAGAAAAAGCTTGAAAATCATGTTTTTAAATGGGAAGGATCTCAAATGATAAGTAGTGCAGTTCTGAAAGATGTTAGCAACTATTAGAGGGTATAGCATGCTCAAACTAATGTCTACTTTTCTCCCGCACAGCACATTTGTCTCCGAGGCAGGCTAATTCTGAAAATCTCATTACAAGAGCTAGCTGAGAAACTGAGACAGACATACTCTGAACAAACGTTCACTTATATCAGCATCAATCACATTTATATTGCTTGCATTTCGGTTCAGTTCACAGTTCAGAGATGGTTGGAACAACATCATGTTAGATGGGATGAAAGCACTTTGAGTTTTGGATTGTGTTCAACCCCAAGTATTTACATTCATATCAAATCCTCCCCACCCTCCATTTTGCTAGCATCTAAAGTAATCCCCAACCAACTTAGTAAGTGCCTTTTTTAATTACTTGAAGCATCACTTTTCTACAGTAGTCATGCACATTCAAGGAGAAGGACCCAGAACCAGCACAATCCGCAGTACTTCTGAGATCAGTAGAACATGTGTTTCTTTTCCCCTATTATACATAAACACCTTAACTGGGACTGTCTTCCTGAGAACACTTTCTTCTAGTCTTTGCAATAGAGCTCATCATGAAGATGAGTGAGGACAATATAGCACACACATCCCTTTTTCTTCCACCCTTTTATTTTTCCCCAGAAGTCTTTATGCTTAAACATTTTTCCTTTTTAGCATTGGAATCTCAGCATACAAACAGGTAACAGCCACCATTTTGGCTACAGACTGAAGGTGAGTTTCAGAGAGGGCAATGCAATTCTGAAGCAGTGCTTTAAACAAACCACTCCTGCTTCTTTCAAAACAGTGTCTGAATACATACAATCCTCCTATTAAAACAGCTGCCCAAGCTACTCTCTTGCCCTGTTAGCCATGCAGGCTGTTCTCTATCAAACCATGCTTCTGCAAGAACTCACAGTGCAGAATATATACAGCGGTGCTTACGTAAGTACCCCCAACATACTTTCTGCTACAATGCAGACAGAGAAAGAAAAAAAAACCTATTAAATAACTCTGAATACATCTTCCTTTAAATTTGAGCAAACACATCTGATTTGTGTAACAACAACTAATTTTAAATTTGTGTTTTAAAATACGTATTTGACAGCCAACACTTTCTGCTCTGGAACTCAGGTCTCTCCGTGTGAGCATTTCACCTGCACATCAACGAAACTGCTGCAAAAGGGGTTTTATTATTGCATTATACAGCAATGCCACTTAGTAACCAGTCAACTTACTCAAGCTGATGAATTTTTGATAAACCTCAGCAAGGTAACACTGACCAAAATAATGGTCTTTTAATCTGTTCCCAAAAAAACCCTGTGCCACAAATACCACCCAGACACCTAGCTGAAATATGGAACTCCACAAGATCTAACAGAAATGACTTTTCTTCCTGCAGAACAATTCTCTGCCTGGCGCTCCACTTTCTTTTTCAGTAAGGCAGGCTAGAAGAACCTTTTTCTCAAAGGGTCTCCCAAGAAAAACAAATACACACCACAAAGCAAAAGGACTTCCTCCAAATATTTCGGCCATCTGCACAGTGGAGAAACTGAGTGGGGGAAAAAAAAAGTAGCAGTACAAAATGCTTAGTTTTAATCAACGTACTAATTTCATACCAATTTCTCCTACCTTTGAGTCTTTTGTACTGACCTCTGGATCCAGATATGTCAACATGATACTACTGCTATTCTGCAAGTTTACCCTAAAGCAATTCTCTAATCTGCACCAAGTGCTACTTTGGAGAAGAGCAGGATGGATTGTTTTGTTTATGCCTGGAGCTTAGGTCTTTAAAAGTTATGCAAGTTAGGGCATCCAGGCTTAACCTTGAATTTTTGTGTTTAGAAGCACAGTCCTTATTTCAGATTCTTCCACACCACTAGTTCATTTCTAATTGTCATTTAAGAATTCTGAAAATGTTTTCTTTCACTGTAACACATCATGTGTTTCTTACTCTGTAGTAAGAAATCCTTCTGCAGACTCAAACATATTTCAAAACACTAATTATACAACTAGCAAACCTTCTGTACAAGTTGACAACCCAACACCAGGAAGAAGGAGAGTGAAGATCAATTTTCTCCTTGATGAGTTTCTTAAAAATAGGAAGATAAGTTCATTTTACCCAACACAAAGTTCCCTTTCTTTTATAAAGGAAGTTATATATGTGCAGCCTTTATTCTCATTTTATGATCCCTATACAAAAAAGCCTAGCTAACAGAAGGTTCTCAGACTTCAAGAAGCAAAGACAATATGAATTTTGTGTTCTAGCTCTATCTTTTTGTATCCCTACAAGAATTAGTCACTGAACTGCCTGCAACTTTTTTCAGCATCCAGACATCAAAATCACCAAAGGTGAAGGAGCTTGGAGTTTAAAGTTTTTGATTTACTAGGGCTAAAATCACATTATCATGCTTAATATAAAATAACTGCCCAGGTTCAATATATTGCTGTGGCTGTAATACGTGGATTGAATGGTATGCAGCAGGAGACATGGGAGGACACACAGTGAAAAAACGTATCATGTAAATATTTACACATTTATTTTTAAGGAGGCTTAAGTTAGAAGCCCGTAAGAAATCAACTGCTAGAGATACAAGGCAAACTCCTCAATTAAGATACTTTTTTACCAAGATTTTTAAAACGTTTTTAAAATTATGTCACATCAGTACCATCTGGTTTTACAGTCCCCATTATATGGAACCTTTTTAATAACAAATTGCATGTGCACAAGAGGTCACAGGTAGACACCACTACTCCTTGTTCAGCTATGCAAAAGATGTCCAGGTAATGCTACTGACACTCATTTTATGTTATTTTAAAATTTCTCTGTAGACCCTAAGTACCAATACTGCTAAAAGGAGGCTATGGAAAGCACTGTCTGCTGAACCCCTAAAACACGTTTTTCAGACACAGTATCTTACAGACATTAGGACAGAAGGCAACCCTACAAGCGGCATGCCCTGGTCAATGTCATCAGGCCCAAACAAACATTTAAGGCCAACTGCATCAAGTGCAATAACAGGCAGCACCACCTCCAGGCAAATTCAAAGCAAGGTCTTCTTACTACAACAGAAGATAAGGAATAAGAAAACAAAAAACCAAAAATATTCCTTGATACAAAATTCTGGTATCATCCATTATAAAGACTGGCCCATCTTCAACAGAAAATATGACGTATTAGTCCGAAGTGGGGAGGAAAAGAGGAAAAAGACTATGCCAACAGAGCATAGAACTGTTACATACATCACCACAGCAAAAACCAAGCCAGCATTGCCACATGTACCCCCTCAGACAAAGCAAGATCCCTCTCTTTCACAAGGATTATCACACTCCTGTGTATTTCTACTGACTTTAGTAACAAGATTCTTCAAGTCACAGATCACACACCTCTTACTTAACCATGCCCAAGGACCCTAGCAAGCACAAGACAGCATGTTCTCCTTTTCATGGATATCCACAAAAGTTGAGCAAAAGCCTTCACCTGAACCCAGGCCTTTGGAAAGCAGCTGCTTCAAGAAGTTTTCTACAAGAAATCTAACAGAACACTGTCTTCTGTAGAGAAGTCCGTTGAAAGGAAATAGATTTCATTCTCTTTCAGCTCAGACCAGCCCTCTGGCACTCAAGGGTCAGATTTCTCCAAAGCTGTGCAGTGACAGGCTCAGAGCCTCCAAGAGCAGCAGTTCAGAACAGCTCACAAAAGCTCTTCAGAAACAATTAAAAACCCAAAACAATCAAGAACCCTTCCCTTGCCATAAACCAAGCTGCATTATTAAAAAAAAAAAAAAGAACAAAAAAAAAGGGATGATCTGTTCTGCTTTTAATTAAAAATAACTGATTTTTTCACAGGCAATAGGGAAATTGGGATGGTAGAGCAGCCTGCACACACTCCACACCCCACCCCCCAAAGGAAGGTCTGTATTTGCCCTCCGCACCCCCTTTCACTTGCCCCTAAAACCACTACAACAGCAATGCCTTTGCCTGCAACTGCATTTTTTTTTTCCTTCTGCAGTAGAAAGTAGGCAGGGCCAAAAAAAGCTGTTGTAAAACTCCAACAATCACAAATATTTAATCTCAGTAATGTAGATAATTGCCTCTGAGCTTGAAAGCAACACTCTGAAGTCTGATTAAGGTTTAAAGCGTACAAAAATTAGAACATACTTTATCAGTAATGTTTACCTAATCTGTTATGAAGCCAGGCAAAAATAAAGCTTAAAGATTTTAAAAAAAAAAAAAAA
>VXBJ01007139.1:1155587-1165910 GCA_013400055.1 Nycticryphes semicollaris
AACTTGACCAGTTGATCATGCTTCGCTTAGCTATGGAGGGCAAACAAGAGAACAGTGCCAAATGCTCGACCTCCTCCACATTTGCTGTGCACACTCCTAAAAAGCATAAACCTTACAGATGTGCCGCATGTAATACCACTGTTTACAAGTCAGTCTAATGTTAAAGATTTGATACATCCAATTTTACGTTCAAAAGCTATAACAACATAAACTGTTCTACTATCATCCATAATTCTTACTATGTAAGATTAGACTATTTTCTTTCTTTCATAATCAGTTTACAAATTCTTCTCATAGACAAGCACTTTGAGAACATTATGCAGGCCACAACCTTTGCTGCTTAAAATCCCACATTCACGGGGGTGGGGGTGACACAAAAAATGAAAAAAGGGGAGGGGGTGTGTGTTTAGCTGCATATTCTAGGCTAAAAGGATCCACAGCTGATGTATCCTTTGCTATCTCCTGACAGTCTCAAGACAGTGCTGTTCACAACTACGGTGACAAATCTGCATTCCCCCATTTCCACAGTGTAAGTAATACCAGTTATTTGCCAGCAACTCAACATATACCTCCTATTAACACAAAACTGAAGCAGCAAGAGGTGCTGAAACTGCTCACACTCCAATGGAGCATTACGCAAAGGATCACAACCCACCCAGTGTTGCAAATTAAATATAATACATACTGCAGGCTCTAGTAGGCCATTTCCTCCAGCAAAACACTTATTCTGACACTGTAAGAAGGAATATGACTTAGTCCACTGCAGGCTACAAAGTGCCTTAATCTTTGTACTATCTAGCAATACCAACCAACATATTTTTGTACTTGGTTTCCACTACAATGGAAAAAGCTGGAAGTTGTGAAATAAATTAGGATCTTTTATCACATAGATTCAAAAAAGAAAACATTCTAAAACATTGTTCTTATTAGAGACACTTCCAAGATGCAATCTGTTAAGCAAAATGAAGTAAAATAATTTAAGGTACTCTTCTTGTATTAGCAGGAATTAAAGTTGTCATTTAATTAAGAAGATTAAAGAGACACAAACCAAGCAGTTCTCTGGTGCTATAGTCTAATCTTAAGAAGAATGCATATACTCATACACAGATGATACCATTGTTCTGGAAGTTATAAAACATAAACACTTTCTATATTTAATAGACGGAAATGTATCACATTAATCTTCAGTTTATTCACAGGGAATGTAAAGGCTACAAATTCTATATTGGTTGATAGAGACAAGGGACATAATTTTCATGCCACCCAAACACAAAAAAAAAAAAAANAAGACATGTCCACAGCCACTTCACAGAGCTTGGACACCTCAAAGAGTTCCAATTCCCATTTTCACCCAGTCCTTTCTTTTATTAGCTAGCTCAGAAAGGACATAAACTCAGGTCTACTTCTAACCACTGAAATTTTAATCCACACAACCACACTATGAACTCCACGCTTTTACCAAGCTCCTGTTGGTATTTCTGAAATGCTAAATTATACTTCCCACACACGTGATTAACTTCATGTTGAAAAACATCCCATTTGCAACCTGCAAATTATCTTGTCTTTGTGTTTGTAGCCATGTAATACAGGTACCAGAACAAACCAAGAGCTCCCAGACTGTTTACTTCAGTACAGTATACATGCTAGCCTTCTTCCAGATGTTCCACCACTTCATTTGTAATAGTTTGTCATTAACTTTTTTATTCCAGCAGGCATTCTTTATAACATGAAAGCAAACATACGTAGATGCTGAAAGCTAATAGTGACATATGATATTAGGTTGTCTCAGACATAATTGAGTTTCATAAATAAAATGACTGCTAACGGAGACTGTTGTCCCCTAGAGGTCTGCCTGCCCCACTAAGCAACACACAGTAGAAGGAAAGATACGTTCCTCCATCACTTACAATTTGAGTCAATAATCATAAAATAACTGGTGATAAGAAGTCACTGGTAGGTCTGACCAATCATCTTACAAGCAAGCAAATTGCATACACAGTTAGCTTTGCTGCTGGCAAAACTCTTACAACTAACCCCACGCTACTCTATCTGCTTTAAAGAAAGGTTAGAAAGGATCAGACAGAAGAAAAAGCAACCAATTGATTGAGAACAACAAAATATCACCGTGTGCAATTCTGACTAGAAAAGTCACCATCCACTTAGAATCTTATTAGTTTTAAGGTAGTTTTAAAACTGACGAGAGCTGCTTAGATAAAGATCATGGCTTATATAAAAGCAAAATCGTTGCTAGTAAAAACTTTAATCTTTTCTGTACCATTTATTTAAAATTAAATAATAGGTTGAGCTAGGCATAGTTATTGTTTAAAGAAGCATGCAGCTTTTTCAAAAGAAAGGAGTTGGTATTATTCTCATCTACTGAAGGTGCTTGAATCACAGGTTTTGTTCTACCCTTAATGCTGCATCTAAAATTTTCTCCTCACCAGAGCTTGCATTCAGAAAAGGAGTGGCCTGCTACTTATCTTAATTACACGTCTTACTATCTCTTTCTCTTTGGACACAAAGATTCATAAATCGAACAAACAGGAAGAGAAATTGCATTCAGATTACATAATGAGGTTTATGTAAATGGCACCTACAGCCTAGGGTCCTGAACTTCAAAGGCATTCCAGCTCCTCGTTACCCCTTGGACCAAGGCCCATTGTTTTGTCTTTATTTAAATAAGTTGGCATGGCACTTGGAGTACTTGCAGATGAGAGGAACCAGTTCATGCGGCTATTATGGGGTTTTGAGAATTATTAATACAATTCAGAGCCTACTGAAATTGGTTTGAAGATTCCCGTTGTCATTGGACAAGACCAGGAACGGTTAACACCCTGCAAAGGGCCAAATTTACCTCTGGACCACAAAAAGGGTTGAGTTACGCTTTAAAAAAAAATCTTCTCGACTTACACAATTTCATTTTCCTTCTACACTGAGAACTAAGCTAGATGAAACTGAAGAGAAAAATCCCCTGAAACTTAGTATTTTACCATCAACATATAAACAGTTATTCTTAGCTGTCAAACTGAAGAACATGCAGCTAGTTGGGCAAGGAGTATTTTCAGCATCCCTCCAAATAAGTCAAAGCCAGCTGGAAGAAATTTTACTTCCCCATCAACAGAAAAAGCTTCAAGGAATAGTATGCTATGTTGTGAAATTAAATGACTCCTCAACTCCAGGAGGTCTTTCTTCCCGATTTAACAGTTGTCGTTTTTAAATACAATGTTCTTCAAAGAACAATTTTTGCCCCCTAAATAATCGGAGCAGGGCGGCAGGGCACAAAAACCCCCAAGAGATTCTGCAGCATTCGCATCCTTCCACGTATTTTAAACACTACCACAGGAGCAGTCTCAGAGCCATCAGACCCAAAGGGTCCAGACTAAGTAGTTGACTAAACAGGGAAGCAAGACAAATCCTCAGTGTGGCAACTGGCATAAAAAATTTGTACCATTGGCTTATATAACTAAATGATTTTATGTGACAGTGACAGAGGGCATGGAGGGGGTGCCACAGTCGTGCTACTTCAAAGAGATAACTTCAAATTATGGTTACTGCTAGTGCTTTTTTTTTAAAAAAAAAAAAAAAAAAGCAAATGCCAAAATGGATGTGACACCACAGAAAACTGGTTTTACTATTAATTTTGCCTACCTGAAATCCTGAACAGAATCTCAGCAGGATACAATATTGTTATTCATTTACAACCCACATACATCCATCCCTCTGCGCTGTTAGGACAGCTGCTGCATTCCAACAGGCAAGTGATGTCCATTTGTTGCATGTAACATTTTGTCATCTAGCACACATATGATAAAAAGTAAATAAAGAGTCAATTAAAATAAATTATAAATAAGAAGACTTAAGTTTAAAATTCTCCTGTACCTAAGATGGCTTCAGTATTTAACATCAGCCAGTGAGAAATTCTTCGATTAGAATGTGCCACTAGTTATTTTAGGAAAATTATATCTATGTTAAGATAGCATACTGGAAAAATGCCAGCCTAATTGGAAAAAAGTATTTTACAGCAAATATAAGTTATTTTATAGTGAAAAATGTAAAAAAATATTCTCTCTGAAAAGATAATGCTGCAGCTAACTCAGCTGTCCAGAAAAGCTATTTGAAGGACAAAAATTACACAAAAAACAAAACAAGGCACTTCTGCATGAAGCTGAAAATCTAGTTTTCACAGAGACTTGCTGACATAAAATTTGTAGAGTTTAACTACCTCTAATCTATGCGCAACTGTGTTGTTGGAATTTTAACTTCAGTTTCCAATCTCACAGATGATTATCATAAGCAAGACATTATTGGAGTTCCTTAAATATCTTGTGAAGAGCTTAGTGTTTCAGAATTCCTGTCTTGGAGCCAAATTTAAAAAAAAGTTACAATACATTCCATTTTCAACGAGTTTAAAACTTTTTAGTTGTTTACCAAGGTTGGCTGCATTTCCCTTACGCATCTTTGAAAAAGAAAAAAGTAAGCTGGAATCGCATGGCCGAGACAGTGATGCTTACAAAACAGAAGAGACTTTAGTATGATCCACCCCATCTCTTTTACTGGAGTTGGTTTCCCCACACAAACTGCAACTGACTCCAAGCATCAAAGTCTATTCCACTTGAATCCACACCAAAAATTAGAGACATTACCAAAAACAAACTCCGAAGGTAAATGCAACATTCAGTTCTTTGGGTCAAATAATGTAGTTATTACATGGCTGTCTCAGACTTACAGCTTCCCAGGCTGCCAATCTTCATTTGAGCAAAGGTTCTGAAGTACAGCAACAAAATTGAGTCAAAGAATGCTAAAAACAAGCACAAGTGCAGATTTGCTTCATCTAAACTGCCAGTGTGTCCCACTCCACAAGCAGTGAAATAACGAGACGCTGAAGACTATGTTAAAGTATCTTTGCTTCTAGTGTCCAAGGCAAACAGAAAGCCTGTCTATGGTTTCATTCCCCCTCCCCCCCGCAAAAATCAAGATACTCGTAACTTGCTAAGTTAATTAAAAATGACAACCCCTTAAACACAGAGGGAAATACAGCTGTAAGCATGCAAAGTACAGGTTCCCTCCAAATTAAAATGCTGAGTCTAACAAGTGGCACCCTTTGGAATTTCTACCTCTAAGCCTCTATTCCATGTAATTCTGTACACATACACTTTTCAGACTGACCTTCTCAGACATGACACTTGTTTCTTTTCCAGAGCACCACTTGGATAACAAAGAATTCTCTCCTTATATTGTTTTACAAAATCACAAAGTAGTAGGTTTTGGTGGTTAAGAAGCACATACTAGTTGCTAACACTGTTTCAAATGAACATTTCTTTTTTTTGTACTATTAAGTAGTATCTTCCCAAGAACCATGTGGTGCTTTAGATGCATAGCAGTCTGTCAGTGTCCTAACAGAACAGATGGATGTTTTAATTGCACAAGGGCTTTTAGGTATATCAGCAGTTCCATCACCAAGAGGATGTTTATGCACAGTTTAAAAAAAAATAAAAATTAAGGAAATAGCTGGTGAGATACAGAAAAAGGCATTAAAAATACATTATATGTATGCATTAGAATACATAAGGGGTGGAGGAGGGGGAAGAGACAGAATGCTGCATTCCATGCTGCAGCAGTGAGGAAATTCAGCTCCTCAAAGCACCAATTTAGGCACTACATATTTAGTATATATAGTAACTCTCATGTACATCACGGTGAAGTCTCCCCTGTTGGTACTTCACACGTACTTAAATTATGGATGCTAGCCAAGAGTACAACAGAATGTAAAAGTTGCAAAAACCATTGTAGTTAACAGCTGTCACATACCGAAGCTCAGCTGCGGTTTCCACCAGCATTCCAGCACTATCTGCAGGGCTCCTCCTGCGCAGGAGAAGAGGCCGCTGCGCCCTCCCGGCCCCGAGCCTCCCACAGCCACCTACCTTAGAAAGACCCCATTCCAACAGCCAGGAGATAAGCAAGAGGCCGTGCACATGGACAGGTGGAGCAAACCAATGGCACTGCAGCCATTTTAAGTTGAAATTTCACTACCTCAGTCCCGCCGAGGAGCAAGCTTGGATTTAAACACGCTATGTAACTGAAACGACAGTCTCCCAAAGTGGCAAGTTTTTGGAATTACTTCTCTTCGCAGGAGATGCCAACACATTACAAGGTAAAAGAATGTACACCCAAGTCAGGTCAGAAAGAAAAAAAAAAAAAAAAAAATCAAGAGCATGGCAGCCCTAGGCAGAGGTTGTTTTTCCTTCTGGTTTCAGACAAGTTCACAGAGATCTCTCCTTTCTAATTACATCTGTAAAAAAAAACCCACCACCCATTCATATTAATGTGTATTAACTTTTTTCATGTTAAATAAGATACTGGATTTCAGAACTAAGTCAGTGCTCTAAGGACAGTTCTTTAGGGCGCAGCTCTTTTCCTACCCTCAGTTAAGAGGCAGGTCTGTCTTTGGCACATTTACCCCCCTGGAATAGCACTTGGCCATCTTAAACACCAGTTACCAATGTATTAAATAGCTGCACCAAATTATTCACCAAGTAGCACAACAAGGGACTAGTGATTCAGTCCATGTCACATTTCACACAGCTCAGCACTGCCAGGCCTACAGTGTTTTAATGCAAAAGCAAGCATCTAGAACCATGTTTCCATCCATACAGCCGGAAGACTTAGTGTGACAGCAACTACCAAGCGTACATTTTTTTTTTTAAACAGCCAACCAAACCTTTGCTTAGAGCACTGCAACCGATCCTGACACTACATCTTCACACCTTGATCTTCACACTGGACAGACCAATGGGTCTTGTAATGAACTTCAAGACAGCTGGATTTGTTTCTCCTCACAGCTTTCTAAAAGGTCACACGAGCATAGAGCATCTCTTCCCAAATAAAATCTGACAGCCAGTTGCAACATTAACGTACCTAATTACATCTGGCATTTCCTTGTATTCCGCCTATAGGCAATCATCTACTGAAAAGTGATACGTTCGATGACACCAGCAGGTGCAGAAGTCCTATGTCACATCAAAGAGCAGAGAGCCAAGTGCCAGAATCACAAATAACATCACCTTTCAGTACGAAAATGAAAAAGCCCCAAACATCCATTGTTTGTACTGAACCAGCCTACAAGACCAAGATCGTGTTACTCAAGCTCCTTGACACACAGATGCTCCAGGACACAGCCCTGCATATGATTCTGTGCTTATTTTCCATCTAAAGTCTCAAAACAAACAGGCAGTTCTGCAGTTTTTAAATTACAAGGTTAGTGTATTAGCCTATTTTTCCTTCTACATGCAAATTATAGAGAAGTCAAGGCCAGTGAGACAATTTATGTTTTACAAAAATTATTTTTACAGAGCAAAAAGGAATAGTATAACTTGTTCGCAAGAAGCCTTCTGGATCACAGCCACTCTTATGGTTTCAGGAATACTTTACTGAGTCTGACCTAATCGGTCTCCCAGCGACAATATCATGACTGTAATTGCACTACGGATTCTTATACAGTTCCATAACTCTGTAACGTAATATCTCAGTGGAAAGCTATTTAACCATAGCCTTTTAAACAGAGATTAAGTATTTCAAACTTTGACGACGGTATCTTTTGTTGAGACAGATTTCAACAGAGAGAAAAGTTGACATGCATGACCAGTCACTAATGCCTGGTTCTGTTCAAATTGATGTTAGAGGGAGTAGGAACAGACCCTTAAAGCCGTAAAGGATTTTGTTTTAGCAACGGCATTATCTTTTTAGTGCTTAGAGTCAAGAGATTGAAGAAACCAACCGCACTTGCACTTTTAAGTAAGAAAAGGAGAGGAGATAGCAAAATAAAGATGGACTAACCACCTTCTGAAACAAACCAAGGCAACATACAAGAAGCGTTTTACCTTCCAAGTGTCACATTCTGATTTGGGGGGTTTCTAAATTTGGAATTCTACATTAAATGACCAGATATTTAATTTACAGAATGCTTGTGGACTGCTACTTGTTCAGAAAGCTGTTCTGGTCTAGCAAAAAAAAAAAATCCTGATTCTTTGCAGTTCTCCTAGCAATTTTTCAGATTCCACAACTAGAGAAATTACCAACCTCCAGTAACCACTAAAATGATAGACTCATTGGCTGTTTCATCTTATTCGGAATTTGTAATGTTTACTTTCAGTACAGTAATCTTCTAGTCTTAAAACTGTCTCTCGCCAGAAACAGAAAAGACCCAAAGTCACCACTGTGCTCTCTTCTTCTTTCCCCACTCCAAGGGGATTAGGTGAAAGAATTTCTTTCTAGAAGCGATGCAATAAATTCAGCCTAGGTTTATGCCATTTTACATCAGTACAAGACCAGGATTGCCAAATCCTACTGAGACAGCTTGCAGGAAATTACAGGGATAGAGATGCTAGTGGTTCTCTATCCATTGGGACAAACCAGGCTGCTTAAACCAATGAAGACCCAGGCAAACAGGAAATCACTGCTTTAAAGCTTTCCTTAGGGTACGATCCTGAAGGACCATTTATAAAAAAGGTACTTCTCCAAAGCAAAACACC
The DNA here is from genome assembly GCA_013400055.1 of Nycticryphes semicollaris. Classification (NCBI taxonomy): domain Eukaryota; kingdom Metazoa; phylum Chordata; class Aves; order Charadriiformes; family Rostratulidae; genus Nycticryphes; species Nycticryphes semicollaris. Next base: position 1,164,116 of record VXBJ01007139.1, read on the forward strand.
CTGACTGTGGGGCCAAAACCCACCCTCCTTTCCAGTTCAATTTGATGTGTATCCTTTTTAAGTGTCTCTCCTTCCTTTCATCTTTGGGCGGGGGGGGGATATAAAATAAGGAAGCAGAGGTAACTTGCCAAGACAGTTACATAAAATGAATATGATTACATGTCAGTAATATTTTCTTAGCTGTTTTTGGCTGCTCTGGTACATTAGATGCTGCAAACCATTTTGCTACAAGCACTTGATCACAGGTGTTTTAGATGTTGATCACAGATCCCCTCAAAGAGATAAAGGTTTCAAAAAACACTGCACTTTTGAAGTACAGAAGCACACTTCTTCACAAATGAACTTGCTTAAGAAATTTGCATTAATTTAATCCTATGGATGTTTATAGAAATACATTTCTATTTAGGAGTTCTGTACAAGGAAGTCCAGAACACACAAGCTACATTAGCAATCAAGTTCAGACACTGAAAACAGACTTGGAACATCCGCATTTAACACAGAATTAATCATTTAATGCATAAGAACTACATGCAAACAGGCATAACTGTGTCTAAGACTTAGCTACGTTTCCCAATTGTGCTTTCTTTAGAACACATCCTATTAGGAAAGGAGGCACAGGGCTGCCCCATTTTAAATGGGTCTGTGCACCCCCATTTAACAGTGGGACTGGACATAAAGGAAGCAACATCCCCCCCAGCATCACCTGGTGACTTCCACCCTCAACAGCACAGTGGAGAAACGCACAGGCCACCATCATCATCTGAAAAAAATATTTTAGCTCCTTTCTAACCCCAATACATCTAAACTGTTTCTGTTGATCCCTTGAACGAATACTAATTCTGCACTCGTTATGCTGGGGTCATTATACAACCAAACAAGAAACCTGAATAGAAGCTGAACTGACCACTCGCCACCACTCCCACGTTCTCTTCTGAAGAAAGCGGGGCACTTATGTAGCATACTGCCCTCCTTCCCACCTCACCAGCACCGCCTCTATGTGACATTCAGCGGAATTCACTCAAGAGAAGAATCTCTGTATTTTTCAGAGTTTAAGCGCTGACTTGTCACAGTTCAGTGAAGGACCACTCTGCTCAGCCAACCTGGCAAGGAGATGGATGGCATTTGCTACTTTGCCCGCGTGACCTTATCTTTAGACACCACATTTACCTATTTCACAGGAAAACTTACTAGCTATTTGAACACTCACTTGGACATAGAACAGTATCTCCTTCTTGGACAGGTAGACAGGGTAGTGAATACCCATGGAGTTCCAAGACTACAGTATTTCATACAAGCCTATTCAACTGACACAAAGTATTTTTAAACCTCTCTAAAACTGCAGAAGATTGCATAATTACGTGGGAGCTAACTTTTCCACCCAATACTCCCCAGATTCTGTACAGTAAGTTGTAACAGCAAAGCTGCGTTAAAAAGCTTCTGCCTTCTCATTATAAAGGTTTTGACTACCCTGTTGTCAAAGGCTACCTACCTCCTGTACTCACGTACTTTCCCCACTTACTGGAGCACACACAGCTCGACTCAACCCCGAGCGAGCTGCCGGCATCCTGCAAACACTGGGAACAGCCCTTTCACCTCTCCATCCCCCTGCGCTACTCGGTCACTAGGGAAAGCAGCAGATTAAAGCCCATTTAACCTCGAACGTCCAACACCGTTGCTGGCAACGGGGAAACACCCAAGAGGAGCGATCTCCATTACCCACCACTTGAAGGGGAGGGGGCAGCCCGAAGCTTTTGAGCGCCGCGGACACCCCCGGAGACTCCCCCGGTCGTCGGCT
>VXBJ01007139.1:1168873-1189661 GCA_013400055.1 Nycticryphes semicollaris
GTCTCCAGTGCAGAACCAAGCACTCCACCCGGGCAAGCTTGTCAGCTGAGGAGGGAGATGGTCTCTTCTGATCCAAGATGGAGAAAGACATGGAAGCTATCTCTACAGAGATATGTCTATATATACACACACATACCAAGACAGAGCTGCTTTGTGAGTAGAGTCACAAAAAAGTGTCAGCGCTATTAGTCTGTCACTATTTCAACGACTAAAATTACTGAAAATATTTATTGAAAACCGCTTAGAAGCAGCCATTAAATAGCAACATTTCCCCCCCACCCCCCCCCCACCCCAATGTGGTTTTAAACTAATTACTCCAAAGGGAAATTGCAATCAGTTAAATTCAATTAGCATTGTGAAAGTGTGAATTTCCATACTGGAAGGACACCATACTATGGTATTTATTCAGAGATCTCTGTTGTGGTCCTGGTTTAGCTGAGTAATGCCGGTTGGATACGGCTGTAACTGTAGCCTATGTTCTTTTTAATACATTTTCTAAAATCACAGTGAAACATCTTGCCAGATATTAATCAAAAATGCTATAGACTGCAATAAAGTGGGAGTTCTGGGCAATTAACCAGTTACATCAATGTTAGGGGAGATAAATCATCGCTGAAAACCCCAAGATAAACTCTTAGCAAAACATTATTTTTAGTTCGTGAGTTTTTTAGTGCATACATATAATATGTGAACAATAAATAAACCAGAACCACAATAAAACTAAACTTTACCTCTCCTAATAAAACATTGCTCCATACTTCCACATTCCTATCTTCATACCCCAGACAAGCAAGTGAAATACATCACAGAAAACAGGTATTCCCCAAGGAACTTGCAATGGAAATGTGTGTCTACCTCTTAAAGGTTTTTATAACAACAAAGCTAATGTTTTACCTTTATAAGGAAACCACCCACTTTCTGAACAGAACAATCCGTAAATTAATTATGGTCTGACCGTACAGTTTGCTGGCCCGTATCTGCAGTTGCAATCACCAGCAAGAGCATCTCTGGAATTTCTGCTGCACAAGAGAGCCAGGACCATGTCCAGAGCACAGCCTGACAGAAGATGAGGGCAGCACGTGGCCATTAAAGGCTTAAACTGGTGTCCAAAACCTCCTTTGACAGTAGCAGCACACAGCAGAAGTGCAGCACTGGGTGTGCTGAGCTCTGGTTCTGGCTTTTTCATATGTTCTGTTTCATTTTTACTGCTTTGCGCTGCCTTCATGCCACCTACCTCATGAAGATTACTCCAGGTCTCCTGATTTAACTGTGTGAGAAAAATATTCTACATACAAATGCACACAGACACATTCAGAAGATGGAGACAACAATCTTTCAGCCCTTCTCTTCTTTGGAGAAGCTCTACTTTTCTCACATTATTTAAATACCTGAATGTTCAGGCACACACAGAAAAAACCCAGAGATTCTCTGATGTTACTTAGGAACACAGAACCAAAGAGAGGTCTCCTGGGGACATCCAGCTTTTTCCCTTGTGGCTGGAGATGCTGTGTTTGACATGTTAGTGAGATCCCCTTAACATGGTAGATAAACAAGTTGAACATTTTGAAATGAGCTGAGCTGATTTGTCCTCTGCTCTACCTGGAAGACTCTCCCAGGGCCACCCTTCCCTTGCTGTTGGGGCCTTTATTCCAATTTTCGGTCTGAATTTTACACAGAGGCAGTCTATACCCGCTTTCTCACATGCCAGCATTGCATTGCCCTTTGACTCAAGTAATGGGGTTTTTTTAATGACTCCAGAGTGTTTACCCCCAAGGCACTTATAGCAATAGTATCCCCTGGCAGCCTTCATATTCTCTCTTTGGTAGACTAAACATGCTCTTTTTGTCTCCTCTGGTGAGATAGTCCATACAGTGTAGGAACATGCAGTTAAGGTCATTTAAATAGCCTTGGGGGAGATCCCCTGTGGGGTCCAGCTCTGGATTTACACCTCAGCTTTCAGAGTCCACGCAGAGCAGCCACCCTCTGTGATACAAATGCTGAGAAGTGGCCGGGGACTGAGCTGACCTCCCTCTCCTGCTTGCCCAGCTAACTCATCACTGCCAGCAGTCTTACTAATGAAGGGCTTCATGCAATTAAAAAACAAAGCAGCGGTACTGAAGTCCTGAGGGTGGAAAAATTGTTGGATTTATCCCTGCCCTGTGAAATCTGGTGAGGAGCAGAGGGCTGCAATGAGGCTCCCGGCATCCTGTGAGCCCAGAGTTACGCCACGAGGAAAAAAGGGACTGTGCTGTCGCCTGTCATAGAAGGCAGCAGTTTCTGTAGTGACCCAGCATCTCCAAGCGTTAGTGGTACCAAGCCTGGTTATTTTTGCTTTATGCAGGGAGGTGTGCTTGAAATCTGTGAGCATATGCATATTTAAATTGAACTCTCAGGCTTGTGAGAAAACTAGGCTGTTCTCCGTTTCCCAGTAACTGATAGATACTCTTAAACTCTCCTGGAACTGTGAATTTTGATAGGTATTAACTGTGGATGTGAGACATGGGAATGGAGCTTATGAAATTGATGTTTGTCAGGAGGAAGTGGAAGGGTGAAATACACGTTTCCCCTTTGTAAAGTTTGATTGATGATGGCTGTTTGGAAGACAGGTAAAATGAAACAGGATGGTTTGCAATCTGTAGTTTTCCAACAAGAATCTGGCAATCTTGAAGAAGAGTCTTCTGATTATAGGAGTTGTCAACAAAAAATAAGGGAATAAAAAGTAATTTATTGCAGATTACTATACAGTATTTCATACCAAAACTCTTTATAATGAATAAATTATACGCTACCACAGACAGCGGCAGGAAAATGCCAGATAGTTTTGAAACCATTAGATTACTTTTGTGGACAATGTTACATGCAGAAGTATAAGAGTGTCCCCTGAGCACCAGAGCAGACCAAAGCCCACCTGAAATCCTTCGCAGAGGCTGGAGCTGTTGTGATCTTTACTGCTTCCATCTCTGCCGGCAGCTACTACAAGCAGGGCAGGAGGCACCAGGCTGCCATAGACAACCACGGAGCTGCCTGAGCAACTGCAATGGTGCTTGGAGTGTGTTAACTCCTGCCCAGCTGCTTCTGAAATCTGCCTCCCCCGATTCTCACAAATTCCCGTAAAGCCCTCAGGGGTACACTGTGCTGTTCTCAGATGTTTCTGCAAGTGAAGGGACAGATTATGGGCATCAGCTGATGTCTGTGGTTTTCCTTACTCTTTCATTGTGAATGTAGAAGAGAGGATCAGGTCTGGCTTTGATTCATATTACTGCCAGTTCTGTTCTTTGTTAACATTGTACCACTTCTTGTAACCCCTTGGTTTAGCTGCAATTAAGATTTTGCAATTCAGTGATGGTTTACTGGTACTGTCTATTTTTGCTGCAATGGGATAGTATAGACAACACAGAGTCTTTGCAGACTCAGTTTTATCATGAACTATCCTCAAAGAGAATTTTTTAATGATATAAAATATGCAATGATTACCCAGTTTGGTTTCTGTTTTCAAAGATACCGTTTCAGAATAGTATACCCTCATTAAACAGAAATTGCTTAATCCCCAATCCTAGACTGCAGAAAACTTGACTGACAAGTCAGTTCTGGATCAGAAGTTGATGAGTGCTGAGAAATAGTAGTGTGGGAAAGATTATATTTATACTTTCTCTGCTATAAGTCATCATCAATGGTGCTGTTAAACGTACATCTGTCTTTTAAGAAGGTATGAATCAGTGATTCCAGTGAACATGCAAAAGTGGAAGGGAGCTTAGAAAGAAGGAATTTAATGTCCTTGAACCCTGCAAAATGTTAGGGAGCTTACTCAGCTGTCTTCTTTAGTAGCCTGTTTTTCTAGTAAGGGAGAATTTCCCTACAGACGAGGAAGCAAGAGACTTATTTCAATGTCAACAAGCTGCAGCAAAAGACAAAACATTTGCCATTGCACTTGAATGGCCACTTGCCATTCAAAGACCAGGATATGGATGAGCCAAGGGGCCATTTCAAATTAAACAATATAATAATATCCTTTTTTGTAAAGAGAATTAGAATGTTATCGTATGGAAGCTGTTCTCAAAATAATATCAGTAACATCAGCAATAATACCAGTAGGGATTAATTTAATTTTTTAAGATGATAGGTATGCACCTGGATCCCTCATCCATATGTGCAATTGTCACAACTGTAGGAGCAAATTAAATATGCAGATAACAAGGAAATGAAAATTTATGTTGATTGCAGCTCCAGCTGTGAGCTAAAGCACAACAGTGTGTGTGTGTTCTGTGCTAGTTGTGCTTATCTTAGCGTGTAAGACCTTCAGTGTAGTAAAGCATTTAAAATGGTGCTCAGGAATTCAAGGAAACTCCTAAATTCAAATATGTTCTTAGATTAAGAACTGTTCTTGAACTGGGAAGTTTCCATTAATTGATGCCTGAAATAGAATTGGGCTGCAAATTATCTTACAGTTGCCCGTGTGTTTATGTAATCAGGAACACTGGACTCATTACCCAGAAGGCTATTTGTACCTACAGCCCCTAAAAAAATTTTCAGCCAACAGTTGATCTGTAGTTCTGATTCCAAGTCACATTCTCATGTGACTTCCATACAAGTCACATCAACGCTGCTACATGTTCTTTAGCAGTGCACCTCAAAGCATTTTACGAATGTGGGTAAGTGTAACTATTTCCATATTACAATGAAGAGATAAGAGGTTCTCTCTTCTTTTTGGTTTTGTGTAGCCTTCTCAAGGCGATGGGCAGAGCTCAGGTCCCTGTGTCCCAAAAGTGGAGCACCAGGCTCTGAAGTTCCCTTCTTGCTGAATGAAAGTCTTGTCCCAGCTTCTTCTGGGTGGGTCTTTTCTGTACCCAGCTGGAGCTGGGTGCAGAATCCTGTTGTTATCATTCCTTGACTGACATGCAGTATTACTCACTAACAGTAATAATAATGATAATAATCAGAAACCTGAGTTTCAGTTTCTTGTAGCACTGACCTGTACTGTTTTCAGGGAGGTGAGGTTTTCTGAAGCCATCGTCAGCAGCGTGATGTGGAGATCCTTCGGTTACACAAATATTTTCGGTTGTGACACACAGAGCATCGCAGTGGAACAGCTGGGAGGTGCAGCTTCCTTAACAAATTTTGGAATCTCTTCTCCAGTGCAAACTTCTTCTTCCCATCATGTATGAAGAAGGCAATTTACAGAAGCAAATAGCAGCCTCTCCATTGCTGTTCAAGGTAACGAGCAGCTGACGCCGAGTTAACCAGTGTGGCTGAAAGCCCCGTTTTAGGGAGACAACTTTGAGAAAAAGAAATGTCAACTTTGTTATCCAGATTGATTACTGGTCGGTGTTATGTATTCTAGTGTTGTATTAAATACTGTATTAAAGTAATTTACAGATTTTGTTTTTAATTTGGGTTGATACTAATTGCAAAGCCAGACCTTGTAATTGCCAGTAGACTCAGCAGCCCCTATACACTAATCCTCTTACTGCGTCTTCGGCGCTTCCATTTTAAGCTATGTGGGTTTTTTGTGGTTTGTGTTTTTTTTAAAGAAAAAGAGCTTCATTAACTGTTAGATATTAATGCACTAAAATATGCTTTCCAGAACTTTATTAATCATTTAGTGTAATTATTTCTTTTTATCTTTCATGCTCATATGGTGTCTTAAGCCCTTTATGTTTTAGAGCCCCACAACTCCTCGAGGTACAGTATTCACCACTACTGATAGAGATGGATTAATGTGGATTCATTAAGTTGCAGCCAACACAGTGACTTGAATGCAATGGTTTTACATAATATATAGCTCTAAATAGCATGTGTGGCATATTTGAAGTGACCCAGGAGATTCAGACACTTTTGGTTTCAGCTTGTCATGAGGTTAGTCATCTCTCATTAATTCGCTTGTAAATATCTTAGAGGGCACTGTCTGTTGTTAAAAGGCTGTATATAAAGGCTTTCATGTAAGACTGAGGGTATGTTTCCACCATACAGTTGGTTTGGCAACAAAATTGGCTTAGAAAGTTCATGCCCCTACTCACTTGTATTTGCCACTTCTGCACTGGTGTGTTGCCCACTCCAATGTGCCAGTATGACTGGAGCTGCACTGTCAGCCAGGTAATGGAAAAGCTCTGCATTAAAATCAATTATGCCTTAACAATATCAGGTATTGCTTTAACACAGCAAGAATCTATCACATAAATACATGCTTTTTATTTGTGAATGGCATAAGCACTGAAATGAGAATAGCGTAGTGGAAGCTAAACTCTCAAAGTATATATTACTGATGATTTATCCTAGTACTGAGTGCTATCAACAGCTGCATCTACAGTAATTTACTGAAAATATAAATAAAGATGTACATTATGCCCTTTGAAGGAACCTTTTTAACTTTATTTCTTCAACGCCAAAGGTGTATCTTGTTAAAAGTAAACACAGAAATCCTCTAAGGAGATTAATAAAATACAGCCTTATACAATTAAAATATTGGTGGGATCAAGCTAGAAGTTAATACTTAAATAGCTCACTGTCACATCTGCAGCTCCCCAAGCAGCCCTCTTAGAAGGGCATTCAGGAAATCAGCAGGGAACGTATCTGAGCTATCTTTGATGAGAAGGACCAGGAGGAGTCAAATCTCAGAGTGCAGGGTTGGGGCTTTTTGTTAGCTAATACAGTGACAAAATGCCCACTGACTTCCATTGTGGGTGGGCGGCTGCACGTGAGCGTGGCTACCGAAAATGCTTAACCTCTCCACTTCTCCCTCCCTTGCTCACTCGCTCGGCCACGTCAGCTGTGACTGCGTAGTCATGGGGCTGTGCCACGCCATTGCATGAGATTAAGAGAGCTCTTAGTAATACCCTGGAATGATGGGAATGAGCCTGGTATTCATGGGTGAGGCTAAACAAAACTCACAGGAAAATGAGACCACCATTTCACCAAAAGATCATATGGGTCCCCATGCAGTTACCCAGGTCACTGTAGGGCCCTGCTGCTCTGTGCTCTTGGAGACATGGAACTGGGGGGGAGAGAAACCCTAAGAAAGGGGGAGCACCTAATATCTTAGCATCCAGATTTCGCTGAGGTGAAAACCCGCGTTAGCTCAGCAGATGGTGGCCAGGGCACAGCAAACTAGAGTCACGTGTATTTATTTGGCATCCAAACTGTTTCAGAGGCAGCAAGATCCTGCTTTTAGTTTTCCAGAGGTGTCTTCTGCTCTTCTGTAAGTGCCAAGAGCAGAGCTGAATGCTCTGTGAGACTCTTCTTACTCCGGTCAGAGCAAGGATAAACCAGGTTCTACAAACTGGTATGAACTCTTTTTGCTAGAGCAGAATAAAGTCTTCATTTTCCCAGGCACCTAAACGCCCAGGCACTGTCACTGGTAGCATGCTCTCCAGGATATTCAGGGCTCGTGACCTACCTATTCTACAGATCAAGACATGTCTTCTTGTTAAAATATTCATTAGCCCCTTGAGGAGGCAGGCAACGAACATGTGAAAACCCATCAGTGGCCCCCACACAGTTGGGAAATGCTGTGCCTTGAAAGTCAGCTGGGTTTTTAGGAACACTGCTTCTGCCACCAGAAGAGAGATAAGCTGTTTTCATAATACTATCACAAACTTCAGCTTCCACCTCCCTGACACATTTCTTTGCCACACCAAACAGACCGGTCCTGCACCAGTAGCGGGTCTGGGATTCAATACTGACAGGGACTGAAGATTTCAAGCATGCATTTTCTGACAAAGATGTTGCCTGGAGCACATGAGGAAGGTTTTCCTTGCAGAGTTGAAGAAGCGAAGGTACCCGTGACTGTGAGCTATCAGGCTTTTAAAAAACCCCCAGCATGAGCAATGTTTTCTCCGTGGGGTTGGTCTATAGTGTAGCAAGTAAGACTGTGCCATAAAGCTCTTCTCCACAGCATTCACAGAGAGGCCGCTGGCAGGGCTCACATCTGTCATGACTTAGCACAGCTGGGCTGCATGTATTTCTGAGCGATAGCCACTTATTTTCTGTCCTACTATTCTTGCCTCCCCTCTATATTTTTCTCCCCGTCATATACCACGGTGTACAAGGAACCTGCAATGGATTCTTAGGTGGCTGGCAGAAAACCGTTTACCACATCATTCCCCCACATCTGCTCATTCCCAGTGTGTGGTGCTTTGGTTTCAGGTGCTTTAGCCAAATCTCTGCTGCCTTGAGGGACCTTCCCGTATGCCTTGCTCTTCATCGCTTACTCTGAGGGTGAATACTCTTCCAAATCAGATGAACCGTATATTCTCCCAAACGAGCAGCCAGAGTCAGGAGCTCTCAGAGAAGCTGTGCAGGAACATGCAGAAAGCAGTGTCTAGAGAAGTTCTGCTGACTCTCCTCCTGTTGTCAGTGCCACAGACCAGCTGTCAAAGGAAGTGGTCACACTGCTCTGGAGTCACCGTCATTGGATGGAGGCTAGGCAGGTACAAAGGCTCCACAACCAGCACGTAGCCCTGAAGGGACGTATGGACTGAAGGAAGCCGAGGAATTTGGAAAGCCTTTATACGAGTCTTAAAATGAACAAATCTCATTGCAGAGGGGGAGTATTGATAAGTAAGGCGCTTTACAGTGGGTGACCTCTGGACCTCCTCTGGAAGTTATCCTTCTCAGAGCAGGACAAACGTCAAAGTGAGATCACACCACCCAGGGCCTCATCACGCACAAGACCTAAGTGAGGCAAGACTCAACAGGCTGAAATTAGCAGCCTGAGTCACACAGCAAGAAACTGTTTGCCGAGGTGGTCACTGTTTGACAAGTGTAATGACTGATCATCAAATATCTAACCAATGGCCCTTTTGTTTTGTTTTGTTTTTTTCCCAAGATTAGAAATACAGACATGATCTGTAAATAGTTTGTAAGATTTCCTACCTATATCTTTTCAAGAATATAAGCAGATTAGACCACTGGTCCTTCAAATAGAGTCCTGTTGCAAAGTGGTTGTTACCACACACTCTAAGGAACAATGCAAGGAGCGTGAAGGTAGATGGTGTGGGATAACCAGCCTCAGAAACCTTTTCCCAAAACTGTAGTGGTTGGATACTGGCTTCTTCCCCGAAGCACAGAAGTATAAATCCCTTCCAAAGTTCTTGTTTATTTTTATGCATGTATTAGCAGTCCTCTCTCAACTCCTGCTACGATTTTGGTTGTGATGATAGTAGGAAGGAAAGGATTCAGCTGAGTAATTGCATGTTGTGCAGAAAATTTATTTCCTTTTAATCAATTTTAAATGTGTCCCTTTTCAACTTAATTGACTATCCCCTTGTGTTTATAGTGGAAGGGAAAGTAGCAGCATGTATTTATGAGTGGATTTGCTGGACAGAGGCTGGGACTGGCTTCCCACTGCTTCAAACCAGGGGAAATCACAACAGAGTAGAAAAAGCAAATTAAGCGTTCTAGTTAATCAACTCAATAGTAATTTGCCACAAAAGTAAAATCTTGAACGGTTTCTTAGGAAAGTTAGTCCTTATAACACACCTTTTTTTTTTTTAACTCCCCTTTCCCCACCCTATTTAAATTCCAGGAACAATTCAACAAAATTTCTTACTAGAAGGCAAAAATCAAGCAAATACCCTAACCCGAACTCCTTGTCCCAGCTGTAAAACAGATGCAAGCATATCCTGTAATAGAGGGGCTAATTAAGTACATTTTCCTTCTCATCAGAATTGTTGTAAAGCAACCCAAACAACATCTTTATTAAAGTTTTGTTGGGAAAGTTCCTTCTTTGGCAGGGGAAGGGTAACTGTGATAGCAAGCTGCTTCTGTTCCCAAATTTCCTGATGTGTTGGGGTCACGTCACATGTTTACACTCTGCTTTAACAAGGAATAACACCACAGGAAGAAGTGCTTATTTTCAGTGTCACTACATTTGAGCAGATGTTACGGGCTCAATTATCCTGGTACTTCAGCTGTAACATCGCATTATTCTCTAGGCTCCATTTCTTTGGCTGAAACCATTTTGTTAGAAGATACTGCTTTCTGTAAGCTGGTGCTTCTGCGCTCACACATAGTGGAGCCTGGCAGCTACCTTCAGGAAGCAAATTTATCTTTTTGGATTGCTTCTGCAGCGTGGCCACAAATCACATGGAACATACTGCTGAATAAAACATGTTTTCTAATATGGAGTATCTGCCCACTATAAGAATATCCATAATACCCACACAGGATCATTAGTGACCATGAGTAAATTGACAAATTATCAAGTTCTGCATATTTCAGTTGGTGTCCAAATAAGCCACACTTGTGTAATGCAGGAATACCCTAGGTTCAGCATCCTCACAGTGCAGATGAGTATCTCCATATAGAACACCATTATAAAACAGAAAGACACGTCCCGCAGCTCCTGAGTCACAGCTTTGAAATGCAGCATGACAATTATTTCATTTAGAGGCCAACGGTGATGAGTGAATAATTATGAAATTAATTAATTTAATAATTATTAAAAATATGTATCATTTGACTCATTTTTTTCTTCCTGCCTTTGCCAAGTCTTTAAACATACTGTTTTCACCACCTAAAAAGAACCTACTCTGTTCATTTACTGCATCACCTTGTGCTGGAGCTACGTTTATGAAAAGGGACTCCGCATTCTTAATTAGAAGTTTTTTTCTTTTGCAATTACTTAAGCATTTTAAATGCTTTCCAAAGAGAATACATAATTTAGAATGCGTAAATGAAGCTGCAAATAACTGAAAAGAATGAGTCAAACCAATAAAACTGGCAGAGGAATTGTCCAAATCGTAGCTCAAGCAACATAAATCAGATACTTAAAAAAGAGCTGAATAATTTTATTTTAAAATCCAGCTGAACACGCAAATCCTTATCTCTGTCACCAACATCTGCCATATCTTCTACTTGATGAACACATACAATTTGCTTAGTAAAAAGGCAGAATCTTTCAGTACAATGTAGAACAAGATGAGGCATCTTTACACTATTTCAGGTAATTCAGTAGGAATATAGCAAGAGGGGACTTGTTAAAATTTTATTGTTTTAGTAACAGTGTTCTCCAGAGAAAATACTAATAAATTTCCTACACTGTGGCTGTCTAAACAGATTATCCAACAATTATGTATTAATTATTAATCACCCAGTGATTCAGAAGCCACCCCGTGGCTCTCTAGTGCAGAAACTCTACCACTTTTGCAACCTAATGATATGATTTTCCCAGTTGCGGTGCTGCGGTGCTCAACCAGAAGGAAGGCTAAAAGCAGAAGGAGTGACAAAGTTATAGGGACGCCCAAGGTTATGCTTTGCCTGTCTTGGAGAAGGTTATGAAAAGTAACCTGAACCAGTTCAGCAGGCAAAATACAGAAGACTAGTTAGAGGATAGATCTTAACCAGGATTGAGGTGTGTTCTAAATGGTCTGTGTAGGGATTAGTGGAAATACCTGAAAATAAATGAAGGGGTAAGAAGGTCTTTCTGTCATGCATTCCCCAAGAACACCTTTTCCGACCCAATGTTTAAATGGCAAGCCTGAGAGCCGTGATTTGCATTATCTGTGTGTATTCTTGGCTGTACATGTTTACCATGCAGGAAAACAAGATTGATTTCTCATTCTTAAGCACATTTATAATGTCTGTGCAAATGAATGTAGGGCATATCCTGGCTAGATCAATATTTATGCAGCCTACTTTAGAAAGAGCAAGGGAGTTGCTTCAGAGCAGCAGGGGAGCTTGTAATTTCTTTTCCTACAGTTTCCTCTTTTCCCCTTTTTCAGTGAAATTATTGTGCATAATACTCAGTGCTCACTGCCAGTTAAAGGAAGTTTTAATGAAGGGAGCCCAGCTTGTTCCTCCGAAAGGGTGAGCTGCTGCTGGGCTGGAGGGTGTGTGCGTGATCCAGTAGCCCCCAGGGTGAAGGAAGGTGTGTGTCAGCTCAGGAAGCTGTGGGCCAATGTGTGGTTATGGTGAACTGCCACCATCACCGAAAGCGGTGATGATTTATGCCACACACCCACCCACCCCCCAGCGGGGAGGGGACCTCTCCTCGCCAGCCCACGGTGGAGCTCGTGGCTTCCTTCCAGCCCCATCAAACCACTTGTCTTTGGCTTGTGGCTTTGCACACATCATTCTACTTGCAAAAGAGCAACAATTAATTATCCTAATGCAATCCAACAGCAGCATATTGAATACGGGGGTTTATTTCATACTTTACAGGTTCACCTTTTCCGCCCTTGCTTTCCCCATACTGCTTGTCACAGCTAATCTCCTTCATTCATTTTGAAACAGAGCGGGGAGGCAGAATGGTACATATAATAAAAGGTTGTAGTGAAACATTAAGAAGAGCCCATCTCCCAGCAGCATGCCAGCATCCATGTTTAAAAGCATCCTCCTAAATAGCTGTTTTCTCACAGCTCAGCTTTCATTTTCTTGATGCTTAGGAGGAAGCGACTTCACTGACCCACAGACAGAGATGGCCTCTGTGAATAACCTTTATTCTTTCTTCTGCCCTATTTACCAGAAATAATTGTATTTCACCCTGACTTGAATAAACTCAAGGGCATTCAAATGCCCATGGCAGCACAGGGGTGCATGCCTTTACAAATGGGAGTTGAAGATCAGTAATTTTACAATACCTGTGTCCTCTGATTCACTATATCAACTTAATTCTCCATCCAATAAAATACACTTTACAGATAAAATGTTCCCTGAAAGCATTATTTTTTTTTTTCTTTAAAGGGGCTCCACCATGATTCAAACATGACAAACTCTAGACTATTAAGGCACCCTGATTTCCATGGCTGTACCACTGAAATGCAGCATGAGCAAATACAATATATTGAATGTCTGTTGTAAATAGTTCAATTTTTCTGAGTATCTAACTAGGCAATAAGAACCCTGTCACTTCTGTGTTGACAAAGTATCTTAGTTACTCAGTAACTATAGAGATGTTTCCCTTATGCTTGACGTAATTATCAAAATGCCTATCATTAGCTAGTGAAAACGTTAAGGCTCTAGGCATAATTCCTAAAATGTAGTTTGCTGTTTGTTGCAGCACACAAACCAGAGCTGCACAGGCCAGCTATGCACACACAACTGAAAAGATTTCCAATTTATTTCTTCTTGCCAGCAGCCCCTTACAAGCAAAAGTGGAGCATGTGAGGCTGTCCTCCAAAGCAAGCTTCAAATTTGGGCTGCCCCAGGCACACAGGCAGGAGAAAAGACAACCACAGGCACATCCAGCAGCCACAGCTACAGCATGGGTCACAAATTACCTTGCTTCTCTTAAATCTCGAGCTACTGGAGTACCGTGATTAGGCAAGGACTTAAACTCTGTGTTTCCTTGTTCAGAAAGGGGGGTACATTTGAAAGCGTGTGCAAAGCTTGCCCTAAAAGCTCCAAATCCAAAACGATACCGGTTTTTCTACCTCTCCAATCTGTAGGCAGATCTTTCTGCAGGATCCCTGGCCGCTGTTGCTTGAGTAGTTAGGGATGGTTCAGATTTTGCCCTGCAGCAGTTTACTCTCTGCAGATCTTGACTTGCTGTAGCCTCTGACAGGCACCCCAAAGCTGGATGCGTTCCTTGGTCTGGACATCACGGGCTAGTGCACTGTAGTGGGGGATTACTTCCCACTTGGCATTCACACTGTGCTCTGCACGGGTGATTTTTCTCCTACAAACTATGTGTAGCTCGTAGAATTTCAGCCTGAGCTGTGCTTGGTAAAGAACGCAAGCTGGAATTAACCCCACTGGGATATTTACTGTCTCTTACAAGCTTAGGAAATTATGTATACCATACAAAAATACTACTTACAGTGTAAGGTAAATAATAATAATACATAAACTGCACCCGCATTGTTCCAACAGATTGTCTTTGAAGATATACAGTCATGGAGGTTCTTCCGCCTCCATCGCTGTCATCTGTCCTCTGCCTTGCTGCCCTTACAAGCTATAATTATTTCCTATTGACTAACCAGAAACTTCCTTGCTGCCCCACAGCCAGAGAGTAGAGTAATTCCCTCCCGCTTTGCAGCCCCACATGTTGAAATACTCTTCTTCAGGCAGAACAACTGCAGTGCATTTGGTCTTTCCTTGTAGGTGATGTTCTGCAGGCCCTCTGTGAGCCTTGTGGCTGCCTCTCCACATCATGTCCAGGCCTTGGTGTGCTCCACTCTTTCTTGGGGTGCCATCCCCCAAAACCAGCTGTCTGACCTCCAGCTGTAGCTCTGCCCCTGCACGGTAGAGGAAAAGGTTTCTGCTCGCACCTTGCGAGCAATGTCCTTGTTTGTACATCCCGTCATGGTGTTTGCCTTTTTGTCTCAGACACACAGTGCTCCCAGGCTTTAGCTTGCAAGCCCCCAAGCTGGATTTGTCCCTCATTCCTGCCTGATGGCACTGTCTCATACAAACTTGTCCCCCCAGAGAATTGCACCCTCTGTTTCCCCCTGTCCCAACCCACAGGGCAGGGAGTGATGAGACTGTGGTGTCCCTGCTGCCCTTAGTGGCACCAGTGATGATGCTGAGCAGGGCCAGCCTGGGCACTAGCCTGCCCTGTTGTTCCTGGTACATCTCGCCACTGCACCCATTGCTGCTCACCCTCTTGCTACGGTTTTCTGACAAGCTTTGTGTCACCCTCTCGTAAATCCCTCTTTTGAGCTGACTTATGATGAGAATGACATCAGAGACACTATCAAAAGTACTGCAAAGCCAAGATACATGACATTTACTGCCCCTCTCCTTTCTGTAAGACTGGTGACTGCTTGGAAAAGGAAATAAATCTGCTTTTGCTCATTTAGTGCTCTTTATAACCAAGTGTGAAGTAGTCCACTTGACTATTTGCTCCAATATTTTTTCTGGGGACTGAAATGAAGTTGTCCAGTCTTTGCCTTTATCCCCAGTTTTAAAGGGAGCCACCCTATTTGTCCTTCTTGACCATCATAGTTTGACTCATCCTCCATCAAGTCTTACAACTAACTAGTCATGGCCCAGAGGTGTCATCAGCCAAGTCTTCAAGTATCCGAGGTCAAAGTATAGCTGCCAATTTGCAAATAATTAACTTCTACATGAACTCTTTCCCCTGTCCCTTCCTTATTTGAGGCACCTCTCGTACCCTTTGGCGCTGCTGCTATTTGCGTTATCCACTCACATGCAACTGCTGTTCTTGGGAAGGGAAGTAGAAACTAAAAGGCACTAAACACTTCTGCAGGAAAAAAAAAAGTGATGAGAACTTTCTTATTCCAGTGAGGAGAGATCAGAATGATACTTGGCCTTCCTGGTGTCCCTTGCTAATCCCATCTCGGTTTATGCCTCAGCCCTTTCTTGTCCCTGCATGCTGGGGCGATGCTTTATATGCGCTGCCTATTGGTTCACCAGGTCTCCTCTTCCTGGGCACTTCCCTCTCATGCTGAGGATGGGAGACAACAACAATTAAAGAATAAAAGGTGGAGCTTTTAGGGAGCAAATAAGTGAATCACTATAAACAAAATAAAGCAATAAATCAGTGGGTTTCTTGGAAACGGCACAGCCCAGGCTTTGGTCACAGAGCCAGCACAACAGCTACACGCATCCACAGATCCGCACAAATGCCTCCATCCATGCCTACCCTAGCTCACAGGGCTGACAAGGTCAGCTTCTCACAGCACCATTTGCATTGAAAGGAGTCGGCTCAGAGTGAAAAACGGTCTCCTACAGAAACGTAAATTGGCCCTAAGGAAACTCAGCACTCAGCTGTACAATTAACACTGTGCAGGGACAGGCAGGGAGCAGGAAATAGGAATGTCAACCTGCAGGTATTTGACATCATCTTTAGAAAAGGCCAGTGGCTGCTCTTTGCTACTTGCCCACCATTTCTTTCTTCTCTTTGGCTGGCAAAAAGCTCCAAAACCACCAAAACCAAACATGTTTTGTTAATAACGAAGAAAAAGGGGTCTTTGTTAAAGGAGCCACAGCTCCCCATCCCTGGATGCGCTGTTAGCAGCTCCGCTCGGGAGACCGACACTTGATTGAACTGAACCCTGACTTTTGAAATACCGGAGCAAGAGCCGGTGTGGGGCTTTATCCAGTATAACTGTGGGTTATTTTTTATTGCTGCTCATCTGTTTTCCCTGATTTTGATAAGGCCAGAGAGTGCCGTGGCTCAGTGATCTCTGCTCTCAGCAGTACAGGGAGAACCACGTATAGACTGACCTTACTGAGGCACCTGCCACATAAAAACCTTTCTGCCATCTGGAGTCCTGCCTCCACCCTCTTTTCTCTCTCCTTCATGAATACTTATGGTGGTAAAACTAGATAAAATTCTGTAGTAATTCAGAGTATAAAACCTTGCAATATGTAATTTCCTATAAAATTAAGTTCCTCTGCAATTCTTCCATATATTTGCATCAATAAAATTCGTGCATGTGCAGTTCCCAGGGTGAAATCAAAATTTTTTTTAGAAGGGGATAAAAAATTATTTATGTGATTCTCTGTAGGGTTTCATCCCCAGACATTGCTGGTTTCCTCTTTAAGGTAAACCACTGATAGTCTCCTGCCACTCAACCGGTATTTCCCTTTGCCCACATATCACTGATCTTTCCCTAAGGTTGCCTCTGTTTTACATTCCTTTTTTATATCTCCTTTTCCCCCCATTCCTCAGATCTAAGATCGCTGTTTTGGCACGAGACAGTCTTCCTCAAAATGCATCAATAATAGAAAAAAACAGGCTGGTCAGTGCCATGGTAGGCAAAAAGGGTAAAGTAGGTTAGGCAGTTGGCACTCATCAAGTATTTAATAGTCGACACAGAGGCCAGCTATACGGCATCTTGATATGTTTCCGCTTTGCACAACTTGGTTAATCTATCACGCAAGTCCCGGGAGAGCACCCCAGGACTGACCCATAGCCCTGACCTACATTTGGCACGGCGTGTGCCTCTGCCTTTCCCCACATGGCAAAGGCAGGTTTTTTTGAGATGGTTTTCCTACCATTTCAATGTGCCCGCAGCTGCAGCAAGTAGAAGCCCAGCATTTGCCCCCGGCTTGTGCGGGCTGTGCCACGGGCTGGTGGAGGCACTGCTGTTGTAGGTAAATGCTCCTAAGCTCTTACCATAAAGACATCTGTGTGTTTCCTCTTCTCTTATTTCACCCTTACTTTATTCTATTTTTCCCTCTTATAGCAGACACCACTCTGCGAGAAGCCAGTGTTTCCCAGTGGTAAGATCAACTGATCCAATGCGATTTTCCTAAGTGGTGGTGCTGGAGGGTTGCCTTTGGTTGACTTTGTTTTGTGTTGGGTTTTTTGTTTCCCAAAGCACCAGGAAACACACTAAGGTCCTATAAAGACCAAGGGATGGGCTATTGATTCAAAACGTCTTTAAGATTCTCAGGGAGGTGAAACCAGCGAGCACAGTGCCATGCCAGGCTTTGTCCTTGCCACCCCCAGTGAGCCACAGTGCACTCAGTGCTGGCCATGCCTCCACAATGGGGCCCCCATGGTGCCCACGACAGTCATGGCCAGGTCCCTTCTTATGCTGGGCTGTGCTGTAATGCAAAGACCTGTACCTGTCCTGAACCCAGAGATACAAGGACCCAGCACAAACCAACAGCCTCACCTTATCCCTTAAACCATGCAGTGCACCCTTTCCACTGCCAGGCTAATTTCCCCAGTATCCTAAATATAAGTGCACTGCTTTACACCAAGACTATGGATTGACAGCAGCCCTGAGGAGAAGGACTTAGGGGTGTTCATTGATGAGAAATTCAACCTGTCCCAGCAATGTGCTCTTGCAGCCCTAGAAGCCAAGCACATTCTGTGCTGCATCAAAAGTGTGGCCAGCAGGTTGAGGGAGGTGATTCTCCCCCTCTGCTCTCATGAGACCCCATCTGGAGTATCATGTCCAGCTCTGGAGGCCTCAGCAAAGGAAGGACATGGACCTGTTGTAGGGGGTCCAGAGGAGGCCACAAAAACGATCAAAGGGCTGGAGCACCTCTACAGTGAAGACAGGCTGAGAGTTGTGGCTGTTCAGCCTGGAGAAGAGAAGGCTCCGGGGAGACCTTGTAGCAGCCTTCTAGTACCTAAAGGGGGGCTACAGGAGAGATGGGGAGGGAACTCTATCTGATAGAGTGATAAAACAAGAGGGAACTGTTTTAAACTGAAAAAGGGGAGATTTAGATTGGGCATCAGGAAAGAAATTCTTTACTATGAGGGTGGTGAGACACTGGAACCGGTTGCCCAGAGAAGTTGTGGATGCCCCATCCCTGAAGGTGTTCCAGGCCAGGCTGGATGGCGCTTTGAGCAACCTGCACTAGTGGGAGGTGTCCCTGCTTGTGGCAGGGGGGTTGGAATTAGATGATCTTTAAGGTCCCTTCCAAACCATTCTAT
This sequence comes from Nycticryphes semicollaris, assembly GCA_013400055.1. Taxonomy (NCBI): domain Eukaryota; kingdom Metazoa; phylum Chordata; class Aves; order Charadriiformes; family Rostratulidae; genus Nycticryphes; species Nycticryphes semicollaris. The sequence goes on from VXBJ01007139.1 coordinate 1,187,169, forward strand.
GATTCTGTGTTTGACTGCCTGGATTCCTCTTTCTTTGCAGCAAGGCTGGGGCTCCTGATGGCTCCCCCAGATTACCTTTGTGACCCTGTTCCCCCTCATCCAACTGCCGTCAGACACCCGCACAGCTTTTGGCTCCCGCAGTCCAAACTCGTATGGTCTTGCACAATGAGGACCCACTGAATGCATCCCTTTGCTTTCAGTTTTCTTCGTCAGGATCCCTGTATGCTGCAGCAGTCTGACAAGCAATTCCCTGCGCGTAGGGGAGATTATGAAAACACGAGGCAGCAGGATAAGCAGGGAGGGATGGGCTCAGAAACGTGCTCCGATTTGCTAAAAATGCCCGGTGAAGCTGACAGCGACGCTTGTGAAGCACTTAAAAGTAACACCTTTAGGCAAGCATTACCCTAATTTATCCACTTAATAATTAAAAGGGCAAATTTAGGGGAAAATATTAATCCCTGTCCATGGAAGACTTGCTTTTCTCGTTCACTCCAGGCTATAAGTATCAATGGAGTTAAACATTACTTGACGCTTGCGCAAGCACAACTAGAGCAAGAGAGCTGAGTAAAGGCAAACCCTTCCGGAGCAGAAGGCAGAGCACACTGATGCTGGTGAGAAGACATAGGGTTTGAAGGAAACGAAGATGAGCGGGATTGCAAAACTGGGATGCCTGCGCTCGCAAATTGCTTGTAATGGCTCCAGAAATTACTTGTCTAGTGCTGTTGTTTTACCTTTTACCTACCACTAGGTATGCAGCTAAGCTCATTAAAGGGCTGTATCGAGTCATATAATTTGTTTACAGCCAGTTATTTTCCATTATAACAACAATAGCATGGTACATGCAAAAGCACGCTGGCATGTTGGTGGTAGTATGCAGGCCCGCCTTCTGATGGCAGCTTATCGCCTGCCGACAGCCCAGTTGCAAAACACTCTTTAGTCCTATTAGGAGTAATTTCAGGGGCAGACTGGGGAGCATGAGTCCTCCCTTTGCCGCACACAAACATGCAGTTTAGACTCGTTTCCTTCCTAATTGCAGGTGAGCAAATCGCTTTTCTTTCCCTCTGGGCCATTTAGGGTTTTGAAAAGAAGAATATGAGGAAGGGAAGAAAATATAACATATGGGTTTTTACCTTCTTCTACATACACTGGACGCGTTCAAGAAGGGCTGTCTGAAAGTGGTTTTCTAACCTCTCTATCCCAGTTCTAATCCATGCAATCTTATACCTCCTTTTGTAGCGATGCTTCCTGCTCCTAACAGAACAGCCCAAGCCGTTCCTCTGGGTACCAGCTCAGAGAGTTACTGCTTTTGCTTGGTCACAGTCTTTAAACTGACCCGGTGTGCAGGAATGACAAAGGTGGTGAATCAGCTCCGGGGGAGGGAAAAAAGGACAAAAAGAAAAGAAGAATAGTATTGCTGGCTGAACCTCAAGTGCTAATGGGAATTTGGCCTGCCTGAGGCAGAGCACAGATTTGGACTGGTACTTCCCAAATCCTGGTAATGTCCTCTGGCATTAAAAAAAAAATGTAATTCAGATCTCAGGATTTGGAAAGGGTTTTTGCAAAGTTTTAAAGAAAAGGTACAAAAAATGCAAGGAATTAAAAATTACTCAAAACTTTTACAAAATGTGCAGGAAACTATTTCTTTTGACCACCTTTCAGAAGTACCATCTGGTTCTGTCTGAGGGGCATAAACACATTTTTTGGAATAGAAACATTTTTCCTGGTAATTTATTATTCTCTGAGCTTGTCATGAGGCACAGAGCAACTGTCAGTAATGTGCCTCGTGAACACAAAAATACCTCAGATAACATCTTCTATCAGAAGATTTTGTTTTTCCAGATGCTCTTCATTGCAGTGGCCACTGTGTTTACCAAGAAACAAAAGACATAAAGAAATCAAGTTCCGTTTGGAACAGGGATATATCTAGAACAATTATTTTGTGATTATGGAAAAACCCTTGCTTTTTTCACTGTATATCTTGAGAAAAAAATCTTTCTTGCCAAGATGTTTTATGAAAAGCTTAGGCTGTCCTATAAAACCATGCAGTGTGCTTAATTCAGTCATGGAGGGCTGACATAAAATGCACGACTGCGAGCAAGACATGAACTTTCTCAACTTCACATGAACCTTCTCTTGTAATGGAAGACAACTCCTGACTTAATTTTTTTTATTGCAGAAATGCGTATGTCCTGACACATATTTTCAATTAATAATGGCAGCACAAGTTTCACGCTACAGCTGCGGGGGCAAATAAATCTCATATCAGAACAGTGGACATTCTCATCTTCATGAACATCACCTTCCGAGCAGGGCATTTGGCTGTTGAAGGGTTGACTTAGGAGTGTGGTCTCTTTCTTGGTCATTTTGCCCACCTGGCTCTGGTGCCAGGCTGTCCCTGACTCCCATGCACAGCAGAAATACTTTTCTGATTCTCCTGGAGTATACAGTTAACTTGGGTCTCCATGTACCCTTACCCTTGGTTTTTTTTTTTTT
>VXBJ01007139.1:1189693-1226216 GCA_013400055.1 Nycticryphes semicollaris
TTTTTTTAAGGGCTGGAGGGTTTTTTTGCATTTGTCTTAGAAAACCCCTAAATACACCTGAATTCCACCAGTGCTACCTTGTAAGGGGTGTTTCCGCAGCAGGGGCAGAGGCTGCCAACACTGACTGTGTCCTCTACAGTGCATTTGGCCAAAAGTCTTGCAATGTGTGTTATGTGGAGAAAAGTCTTCAGCTCTCCTAGTCTGGTCTTGTGGGGCTCCCAGCTGGATCTAGGTGTCTCTATCTGGAGACGGTTGTCCCCAAGATGTGTCAGAAGATGGCAACTTCATCTGTCTCCCAGAAATAACCAAGACGCTGTGACCACAAGGGATTTACAGGAGGATTTTTCTAGAAGCAATGAGAAAAGAATTCAGAGCCAGAGCTCACTAGGGCTCTGCTTCTAAAGTATCCCTCTTTCTATAAGTCAGATAAATAGGAGCAGCTGACATTTTTTAGGCTTGCTTGTTTGTTTTCCCCCCCAACTAGGATGTGCTCCTGCGGCAGCACAAGTGGCCCTGGACATGTCCAATATATCTTGGGGAATCTAGGTTTGACAGGGATTGCTTCCCCTGGCTATTCCAAGTGGGGAATTTAAGCTTCACTGTGACTACACATAAAAGTATGCTTGAGATGCCACCATCAGCTGATACTCTTAATTGGGATTTTGTTGCTGCTTCCACTTTTTTTTTTTCTCTTGTTGGTCACAGATGGGGCCTCAGAGAAAGGCTGTTAGGTGCCTTGCATTTTCCACTACAGTAAACACCAAATATTAGTTCAGATGTGTTATCTTTGTTCCCGCAATTATGCCAAGCACATTAATTTTGATGCAAAACAAATTAACATGTCGACTATGTCTGGACAGTTTCTGTATGTAACGTACGAAGTTTCCAATGTCTAGGGTGTGCTTCGTTACCTGAAATCAATTAGTCGGAGTTCCTTGATCTATGTTACAGGATCCAACCATTGTGTAACTCTGGAAAAACCTTCTGTTGTTACACAATATTATTTGGTGTCACTTCCACCTGCAACACAACTGTGCAATCAAAGCTGTATTGCAAGCACGAGCATATTTGTACACCATACATACCTCTCCCTGCTGACTGTGTACAGATACACACACAAAACCCCCCTCGCTTGTTTGGGCAAACAGGGAACAATCCTCTTTTTCCCCACAAAGCGTGATGAAAATGAGGTCAGAAGCTGAAGTAGGTCCATGACCACCTAGATGTTGTATTTGAATTGCATGGGTGAATGCCATTTTACACACAGGGAAGACAGCCAGTCCTTGCTCTAAAGTACCAAAACCCCACGTGTCCCATGCACAAAATGAATCTTGCGAAAGAAAATATGAATCACCTGTCAGGACCATAACTCCTGTGCAGGCGCTGCTTTCCACTACTGACATTTTCCACTTGGGATTCATAAATCTTGGATCATTCCTGTTTATGTCACATCAAAGAAGAGGAGAAGACCCACTCCTGCCACCCATGCCCACACAATGACCAACCTGTGTACACACGGTCAGCGGGAGTATAGCCATGCAAGATATTTTGCTCTGTCTGGAGAAGGAACCGAGTTGGACACCCCTGTACAAAAGCACATGGAGGTCACCAGCGCTGCCCTGGGCTGCAGGATGAAGCGAGTGACAACTCTGCTGTGGCCTTCGGTGGCAGCAGCAGTGTGAAGTCTGGTATGATAGATCAGTTTTATTCCAGACAAGCTTAGCCTCACATTAATTTAAAAGACAGACAGGGACAACTAATTTATGTACCTCCTCCCACGCATGTCGTGGACATGCGCCCAAGGCTGTGGAGCTGGGGATGGAGCAGGGCTGTGAGGGATGGGGATGGGTGCTGCTGCTGGTGGCTCCCAGCAGGGTCAGGGCTCTGGCACAGGTCACACAACACGATGGGATGAAGTGTTTCACCTCACTCCAGCCCTCCCAGGGTCACTAACATTGGTGTCACTCTCCACAGCCACGGACCTCAAGCTATGGGTGGTAATGCCGGACATGGCCAAAGTGGGGAGACCAAGATGTGACAACTGGACTCCTTACAATGTCCCTCTGAGAAGAGCAATAAAGATCAGAGCTCACTGTTTTTACAAACACATGGGGGCCAGCCCTTGCCCCAGAGCTCTTGCAACATCTTGTCCTGCAAAGATGAGCAGGCAGCAAAGAAAGAGAGAAACCCAAGGCAAATAGATCTTCTAATGGTATTTAAGCCCTCAGCTCCCACTGAAATCAGAAGGCAGAAGTTAGCTTGGGAGACCTGGCTTAAAAGAAGCAGAAGACTGTCACACCACAGCTTCCACAGTGGTAGAGAAGACAGCAATTCCAGAGTCTCCTGAGTCCCAGTCTTATGCTCTTACTTCCTAAGTTCATGCCAGAATGCTTACTCTTTGAGAAGCTTATGCTAAGATTTCCCTGTTTGTTTAGTTCTAAAATGAAACCTAATTCCCTATAGGGAATCCCACACTGCAATTCATATATATGTGTGTGTGTGTACATATATATATATATATATCCCAGATGCAAAACAAACCTAGACCTGCTCTGCAGATCTGCTGACACAGAGGAGATAAAAAAACCCCAACAAAATGATATTTTAAGTCCTCATTGATTTTTTTCCTGGGTTCGTAAAGGGTTCACAAGTGAGAGTGATGGCCCTTTGGGTATGTCTGTCCATTTTAAGTGCCATATTCTGCATTAAGGCATTAAAGGACAGGCTGTAAAAATAACCATACGGAGAGTTATGCCAGAGGGCTTGCTCATGCCTTGGAGACCCACCAGCTTCGTCTGAAACATGGTTTTCACCTGATGCAATTAAAGCAGCAGAGAGAGGGCTGTGGGGAGGTCATAGCCATTTTAACCAAGCATGGTGCAGTTGAGTTCAAAGAGCAGTGAATTCAGAGTGATCTGCAGGTAGCAGAGGGGAACAACCTCCTTCCTTCTGGACTTGCTGTCCCATCTTAGTTTGTAATCACCCAATTGATCTTCTTGACACTGAGGGGTTGGGCTCTGTCCCTGGTGTGCAGATACAGAGCCACAAGTATCCTCTAGGCACCAAACCCTGGGGGCCAAGGACAGGTTTTGGAGGTAGTGGAGCAGGGCTCCCACCAACACCTGCTGCTACTCAGAAACACCCACGCACAGCTCCAGAAAAGAGGAGCTCATGTTTAGATTGCTACGGAATGGAGACCGAGGAGCTGGGCTCAAGCATTGACCTTGAATAGTTGGAACATCAGTCCCCCGACAACCCTGTAAGTCACATCTGCCAGAGATGCTGCCTGGTTTCCAAACCAAGGGAAAGAGATGAATGTACTGAAAGAAAAGGTGCTGTGCAAAGAGCTGGTCTGGCAATTTCAACCTAAACAAATATTGTCCAGTAAAATTACAAGAAAGTGAGAACAGGGTCTTATTATGCAAGGTGATGGGTGATGGTGATTACATTTGTATCTGCCTGAACCACAGGTATACATATGAATGAAAAAATAAAATCAGGTGTACCTATAAACAAAGCAGAATGACACAATAATAAAGGTTGGAAGCGACCACCCAGCCTCAAAGCACAGCTAGCTTTAAAGTCAGAGGAGACCTTTGTCCAGGAGATTTTTGGGACATGGTTTGACCACCATCCCTGTGAAAATTGTTTCCTATGTCTAATTGGGATTTTCTGGTATGTAAGTTCTTTTGGTGCCACTCATCCTTTCACTATGCATTTCCAAGACAACCCTGGCTCTGTATCTCCAGTAAACAACCATCAGGTAGTTGCAGAGAGCAGTAAGGTCTCCTCTCAGCCTTCTCTTCTTCAGGCTGGACAAACCCAGCTCTCTCACCTTCTCCCTGTATGCCACATCCTTCTGTTGGACTTTCTCTGACATGTCAATGCTCCTCTTGTACCAAGGACTCTACAACTGGACATGGTACATTTAGATGTGGCCTCACAAATACTGTATGTTTTCTTGCAGAGAGGCTGATAAGTTTTTTTTTTTGTTTGCCTATATTCTCATTTCTCCTAGTTTAAGAGATTTTGCTTTTCCTGTTTAAATATGCTATTGACTCACTGTGGACATATGATACTTAGAAGGATTGTTCAGCTGACCCCAAGAGACTGCTCCCGTCTTCTTACCTGTTTTCTAATCGACAGAGCAAGAAGGCCCTGAAACATCCTTTTACGGAGAGATGCAGGACAAAAATCCAGCCTAATTACCTCTATAATGGAGCTAGGTCAGTCTGGAACAGAAGTCTACACTAAGCTGTGGGTGACGGTAGAGGTTGCAGTCTCAGACTGGAGACTCAGGACACCTCCTAAACCCATGCATTCCTTTTCACCATTTTAGAACGCAAAACCCATGCTTGCTTTTACCTCAGTGCCTGTAAAGCAAGGTGTAGCCTGCAGCAGCAATCTCAGGTCATGCTTTTGTGCCACTCCTTTATCCCTCCGGGTGTGTGGAGTCACACGCAAGGCAAGCCAAGCCAAGCAGCTTCTTGTACCCTGCTTTCCTCGCCCCTCCAGCCACGGGTGCTGCTCCCATATGCATCCCCCTCTTCCATGCTCTTAATTTTTCCCTGTGGTCTGACAGAAACTTTTTTTTCTTTTTTTTGTAATAAGCTCCAACTTGGCTCTGTGAGAATGACATGGCCTTCAGCCCGGCATGGTGCACGGTCTGGTCTTCCCCACGTGTTTCCTTCAGGGTGGCCTCTGTGCATCAGGAACACATCAAAATAAAAAGCTAACCAGCACTGAAGACTGAGCTGGCTTTTATTCTGATAATCAGGTCACGAAGATGTTACTGGGCAGGATCAGTTGTGTGATCTCTGCAGGCAAGTACTTCAGCAAGGAGGGAAAACGGCTTGGTGCTATGCTTTGTGGTAGAGCCAGAGCTTTGCATGGTCTGTGGCCAAATCCTATTGCATTTGAGATGATCACAGTTGCCTCCAGGCAGGCAGGCAGGCAGGCAAGGTGGAGCAGGGCAGGCACAGTGTAGCCCGCTTTGCAAAGCCTGTCTTCCTGCTCTCTACCCTTCCCCGCCAGGGCTCCCTCCCTCCCTCCATCCCTGCCCTTTGATGGCTGCAGGTCTGAGGCAAGCAGAGGCAGGCGGCTGGCCACTGGAGCAAGAGCCAGTGCACACCAGTGGATTTCAGCCTCGGGATGTTTCCCTTTGAATAGCTTGACAGCAAAGGCTTTCATCCTGGAGAAGGCTGACTTGCATCCATGGCTCCTCCTCCCGTGTCACCACCGGGATTTGCACACCAGTGTCTAAAACCTGGCTTTGGCTGAGTGCTTGAGCAGGGTGGAGCTGTCAAGGTGGCCTCCCTCCCTCCCCAGCTTCAATCCCCCTGCCCTCAAGGTCTTCCAGGACAGCCCTGGATATACGGGATGTCTTAGAGCTGAATTGCACCTTGGCAAAGCTGCTTAGTATTCATCCTTTGGGGCCAATTGCTGGCTATCATACAGAGCAAGGGCAATTCACCAGGAAGAAAAGGCATCTTTTTAAAAAAAATTAAGTGGGTTGGTGGTTGGTTTTTTTTTTCCCCTCTGAGGAAGCCCAAGAGGCAGAGTGACAAGATGCATGAAGAGAACATTGATGCAGACAAGCAGCGTGGCCTATTTAAGAGGAAAGTGAAAGAGCAATTATTCCACAGCTCCATTCTGATGTTAACCAAAAATAAAGTGTCAGGATTCGGCTAAAGGACCACACGCAGCCAAGGAAGCGGCACTGGTAGCGGGGCTTTATGCTGGCAAAAGGACCCTGTATAGAAAGCAAATGAAAGCCGAGGCTCCTGCTTACAAAAAATCACCAACGCAGAACTTGCAGGAACAATTGCCACAAGGAAAAGCTTTAAAACCCCTCCATGAGGCAGGCAGGAAGAGGTATGGAAGTTAAGCCAGTTATTGTTGTACCCGTTTCCCTGTTCAGAAAGGCTGTGCAGTGAGGGCTAACTCTGCCCTCTATTTCTGGGCAACCAAGCTCACACAACCTATGCTGCATCTCCAAGTAAGCACATGGCGGAGCTGCCTGTGTAGACCCCATAGGTCTTAGGAAGACATTTTGGAATCCCTTGCAGAAGCCACTATTGACTTGCACTAAGAGAACGGCCAGTATTGTCTCCAAAGCAGATATTTTCTCCTTTTTTTGTTTTGTTGTTGTTACTTCAAGGAACTTCTCTTACTTCAGATTTCAGAGAGAGGAAGAGGGGACTAAGTTTTGGGGAGTGGGTACTGGATTAGTTACCCATGGTGCAGCTCAAGTGGGTGCACTGACCCTCTTTTAGCAGCTGTGATGACACATATAGTGACACGGGAAAGGTTCATGTTATGGGTCTAAGGCAGGGAATTAATTCATTTTGGCATTTGAAGCACCTGTCTCAGATGAGCAGGATGAGCAAGAACAGCTCACACAGTGTCAAACTGCCTGCAAGCTCCAGCAAAGGTAGTCCTCCATCCCCACTTACTCCCTCTGCTTTCCAGCTGTTTTTTGCACTGGTGACTTAGAACACAACAAAATTGCCCACTCCTGTGCTTCTAGAAGGTGGTTCTTAGAGACAGACCAGCACTCATGGACTCCTAAGCCCCAAAAAGCAAATTTTCAGGGCACTCTGCTAAATAGCTCAGTTTGCTTTCCTGAAGTCCAAGGTAGCAACTCTGCTGTCTTTTTTTCCCCTCATCACACTGAAAAATTTAAACTCAACCACTTCACTGATCACTATGACCAAGACAGCCACCTACCATCACATCTCCCATGAGTCCTTCTCTATTCAGAAATAGCAAATCTAGGAGGGCATCCTTCCTAGTTGGCTCACTGGGTACCTGCGGCAAGAAGTGATCTCCTACAAACTTCAAGAATTTCCAAGACCTGCTCATCACAGCAATATAATATTACCAGTTGATGTCTGGGAAGTTGAAATCTGCCATAAGGAAAAGGGCTACCAAGCCAGAAATTTTGCCCAGTTGCCTATAGTATGGCTCATCAGCATTTGGAGGAGTTTTTTTGCTCTTAAATAGGGGATTCAGTCTCTTAAACTTGCTTTGGCATCTAGCTCAGGTGCTCTTACTGGCCATTTCCTTCCCTGACCTCCCTCCAACCCTGACTACATTGAGGATGCAGGGATACACCTACATCGGGCCATGAGGTGCACAGAGGACCCTGGGCCATCACCAGTGCATGCTGCAGCATCACCCCACCAGAGCCCATCTGCACCCTCCCCTCAGCAGTCCCAGGGCCAGTGCGGGCAGGCGACCAAGAGACAACACGGGGAGGTCACTGTGGATGGTGGGAAAGAGGGGTCAGCTGCTCAGGGTCAAGCAGTGCTGTGCACTTCATCCCACCATCAGGGAACAGGCTTCATTTAGGAGCCTGGACACAGCCCCTGGCTTCTAACATCAGTCATCTGTGTTTCTCCCAAAGCCAGGGTCTGCTGCAGACAACATGATTTATGCCTTCAGCTTCATACCTCTGTTTACAATCAGGGGACAAAAAGCATCTCTATGTTTTGCAGAGGGATGGAATTAATTATAGAGAGAATTCCTAAGTGCTCAGATAACTGTTTTGTTTTTTTTTGATTCCTCTACATACTGTAGCTACATCCTCAAGGCTTAAAAAGAGAAGGAAAAAAGCCCCATGCCATGAACATCCCCACAACTGGACACTCGCAGGATGCACAACAGGACAGCTTTCCCTCTGAGCAGGACAGGCAGTGAGGCACGTGGCTGCATGCACCCTCCTCACAAAGGACAAGATGTGTTTGGAGCAAAGGAAAGGAAAAAAAAAAAAAAAGGAGAAACAGAACAGGACTGTGCAGCACCAGGAGAACGAAGTCCCACCAGAAGCACTGGTGCCAAACTCAGCTATCAGACCCCAGCAGATGTGCTTCTGTTGAGATGCAATTCCACTTTTGGCTAGAACAACAGAGGGGAAAAGATTGATAAAGACTGATGATCAATTGATATTGATTGATAATCAATCCCATATTTAATTTTTGTAATTTTTCCCATTGCCTCTACTGTAAAGGGCGTTCAACAAGAGCCTCCTTCAGCTGCCTGCACTGGGGTGTCCTACTGCCACCTGAGTCAGCTGCTTGTGGCAGCAACACAGGGACAGAAAAGACATACAGGAGATGTGCCTGTCTGGAGAAGCAGCTGGAGGCCTGCTGGGGTGTGCCAAGGTTTCTTAAATGGCACTGAACCTTGATGTGTGGGCTACTGAATCAAGCACCACGTCTACACAGATAGCAAACACAGCATTAAGTAGGATGGGAGAAGACAGCATCTTATTAAGGAATTGTCATGATAAATCTAGAAGGAGGATGTCCCACAGCCCTTGTTTTGCATGTTTACAGAGGGCACTCAGATATATCGGTGCTGGGGATGGGAGGCCACCAGCTGAAGTACAGCAGAGACCTGTGGGACTCTCAGCATGGGCTGGGGCAGGGCAGGAGATGGAGACATATTTCCACCTCACAAGTTTTCACTGGGAGCTGCTGAGCCTACCAGCAGGAGCTGCAATATGCAAAAATTGAGGGCAGGGTAGGGGAGGAATGAACCATGTTTCTTAGCTTGCAGTTCACCTGCATACATTCATCCGAGAGGTATATTGCTGCTCTGTTTTTCAGCTGGTACTTCAGCACGAGGACATGAAGTTTTAGAGCAACGGAGAAGCACTCATGGAGCCACTGGGATCTGCCTGTTGTGCCAGGTGGGGTTTCCACTGCTGCTCACATGTAAGCATCGCATTTCCCATAGAATCATTCAGGTTGGGAAGAGATCCTTGGGATCATCAAGTCCAAATTTACAGTCCCATGGGCTGTAACACAGCCAAGTTCAGCTCCAGTTTGGTGTCTGAGGCATTAGAAGCATCCCAAGTAGACACACACTTCTATCTCATGATGTGCTAGTCTAAAGGTCAATTGTCCTGCTGCTACTCCCTTAACTTCAGCGACCAGTGAATTGACGACCTCACCTGTACCCAAGTTTCCACCTAAATCCCACTAGAGACAGAATCTACACCTACACAATCTGTCCAACATCCTGTGCCGGGGACACAGATAGGCCTTGTCTCCCCACTCTAACTGATGCTCACCACGCGTGAGCAGACAAGGCCAGTCTGATGCTCAGAAGAAAATGAATCTGGAAAACGAGCTTGTCCCTGATTACATTTGCTGAACTTTTAAAGCTTTTCAAGCCAAAACATGACATCATCCTAATGTAACATGATGCTAAAATAAACAACACAGAATGGAAATACATAAATGAATGAAAAGATAGCTGTGAGAAATAACTTACAGCCAGTGAAATCCAAAAAAACAGGATAGAGCAGGGTCATTGTGGGCGCACTGGGGCAGACAAACTGCCGAGTACTGCATTCACAAGGGGATGAAATGGAGGGAAGCTACAGGAAAACAGGATAGCTGGGGAAAATACTAACATGCCTAGTGACAGAGCTTAAATAAATTATTTTGTGGCCAACTCTGTTGCCTCAGTGGAAGCAAACAGGTACAAGGAAAACACAGGAGCTGGTAACACAGAAGGGTTTGAGGCCAAAAATGAGAGATAAGAGAAGAGGCAATGCAAGGGGCAGGGCAATGGAAACAGAGATGAAGGACAACCAACCTTGTCTTTCATTTTGATAATTGTGCCCAGCTGAGACCAAATTGCTCCTCCCAAGAGCCACCCCACACAACCCCACCTGCAGGAGCACGGCTGGAGCTGCTGTGCTCTTAACACATACTACAAAGGGCTGGCAGAGCCCCAGACTGGGAACAAGCAGCTTACAGACTAGAAACATCTCAGTAATACAACAGTCTTCACCCAAAATGCATTTCCATTTGTAAGGCAGTGCCACAGGACCATTGTTGTGCTTTGTCTTGGAGGGAAAAGTGACGTTTCATACCCTGTATACTGACAAGTGCTGCAAATGAATTTTTAGCTACGACTATGGTATCTGTACATTCTGTACATTACAGAAACATATTTTGCTTTCTCTGACGAGGCAATAGTGGTCCAGAGTGAAACCTGCCCTCTTCCACCTGCCCCCGCTGCCTGAGGCACACTATGCAATACCTTATTTTAATAGGTCTCAAAGGAGTGGTGAAATCCATAACCACCCAGTTTAATGGTTTCCGCACTGCTGCAAAAATACTCGCATAAAAGTGTAGCTGCAGAGCCCTGCTTACTTCCCCGAAGAGACACAGCCGGCTCAACCAGCACCATGTTGCTTTGGCTTTCCATTTGTTGCAAGACAGAAGTTAGGTCAGGACTACCTGGGACCAAATTTAAACTGGAACCAGCCTTAAACAAACAATATTTAGTGAATCTTAATAGCTACATTTTAGTCTGATTCTTTCCACCTTATTTTCCCTTTCCTCAGCTGCATTTTGCTCATTGGTTTTTCTGCAATCATCAAACACTTAAAACAGCGTCTTCTACAAGCTGGATGACCTCCATGTCTCCTTACTTGCCACCCAGTGTCCTTTAGTCCATAGCTGATGCAGAACCAGTAAGAAGGAAACCATTGCCTACCTGGAAAGAGTTTTGCAGAAAGCACCCACAAGAGATGAAGAAGTGAGCTTTACAGTGCTGAGGCAGGTCCAGAGTCCACCCACGGGATCTGGGCAGGAGAGGGAGACACCTGCAATATGGGTCTGAGACCCACCTGGAAAGACCCATCTACCACTTAACTGGGATAAGGCACGTGGCCAGCATTGCTCCACCAAGCACCAAAGCCCCCCCTGCTGAGCTAAACTGGGGCTGCTGGGTCCAGGGCAGGGTGGGTGGAGACTCTGGAGGAGTCTGGGCAGGCTCGTTAGGCCTATTAGTACTCCCAAAGCCCTGTTGATGCCAGCTGCTCATTTTTGCATTAGCTTTGGCTTCTTTTTAGCTCATCCTTTATTGAAAAAGCACCCCGCTGGTGCTGTGAGTGGTGAGTTGGTGAAGCAGGGGCTCCTCACTTGGGGATGGCACAGACAGCTGCTGTGGCTCCCCCGCCTGCCTTTAAACTTTCACATTTCCTTCTATCAAAGGCACGACCAGCTGTAAAAATACGACCCTGGCACGGATGAAACAATTCCAGCATGATATACAAACACCTAAGAGCAAAGCGATGTTGCGTGCAGCTCATGAGAAAGAGCTTTTGAAGTGAAATTAATTTTATTTAATTTTATTAAAGAACCAAGGGCGCTTCCCAGCTTTCAAGTGGCAACAGGAGGAGCCTGGCATGGCCCTCCATCAGAGCCAGAGCCAGAACAAGCTCACCAACCAAAGGGGAGCGAGCATATGGAATGTGTTACCCGCGTCCATCATGGGAGTAAGGATCTTTAGAGAGTTCAGAAGGAAACTAGATATGTTTCCTAACAAAGAAGTGCTGCAAAACTGGGGGTGATTGACAATGCACGGCGGGGAGGGGAGTGGGCTCACATACTCTTTCCTCTGCCTGCGTAAGCCTGAAGTCTTTTGAATATGGGACTTGCCTAAAAGTGATTAAAGGTGTGCACTGAAGAGCTGAAACATGAAATTTTAAGGCACAAATCAATAAGGTTTTGGGGGGGAGGGAGGAAAAAAACAAACCTATGGGTCCAAATAACTAATTAAACTTTCTGGGTGCCCACGCTCTGGCTATATATACCATGGGTACTGTCAGACTGGCTTGACCTACTCTGTCCCAAACCTGGCTGTACTTGCTCGCGAGAGGACTATGACTGGTTAGGAAGGTTTCTGCTTTCAAAGCTGAACAAAAAAGCAGAAACAATTGCCATTTGGAAAGGAAGGTTCTGCAGCCCTCACCGCCACAGAGCAGCCCTGGTCTCCCCTCTGGCTCCATCACCCCACCCCCCCCCAAACCCTTCTTTAAATCTACCTATTTGCAGCCCCATTTGCTTGCCACTGAGCAAGAGGTGGCCCTCCCCTGCCCAAGGGGTGTGAGTGCTTGGGGAAGAGCAGATGGGTCAGGGCAGATCAGCGGCTAAACATGGGGCGACGGGATGGTCACTGCTAAAGTGAACTGATCTTCCAGCTGCCGGACACCTCCTGCTTCTGTCGTCTCTACCAGGAACGATGGGGCTGTGGGTGCAAATGAAAATGGAGGTCACCTAGGGGCCTGAAAAAACTTCACAAACTGAACAACAGTATCCTCTTTCTTTAACATCTTGTGCCAGGCTTGGGGCAGTGGTCCTCTTCCCCTTAGCCAGGAGGGAGACTGCTGATGAGAAGATGACTGCCCTGCTTCTGTGAACCTGCCAGGCCTGCACTGGGTGGTGGAGAAGCATGGTGGTCCCTCTGCTTGTCCCATGAGGGCATCTCTCACAGGATAGATAGCAGGTTATACTGGTGATAGATGGCAATAAAAGCATTACACCATTCTCTTCCACGGTCAAGAAGACAAACTAGGGAAGCGCTGTTGTAAGCCTCCAGCAACTTGGCTCAGCAGCTCTGGCCTGGACAAGGTGACAGCTACGTCACATCTCAGGGTAGCTGCTCTCTCCAGTGGCACTGGAGGCCTGACAGCCTTTGGACATCACAGTTTAAGTGTAGAGTATCCAAGCACATTTGTTTTCCTGTCTAAATCTAAATTAACATCCTGTTCTTGGCCTCGTCCACCTGAGAACTTGCTAGAAACAGAAAATGTGGTGTTTTCAAAGTGCAAGGCTAAGTCCCAGTTCCCATTTAGCTGACATTGCAATGGCAGGTACTGGCACAGGCTCCACTGAAACAGTTACTCCCTTGCACAGGCTATTTTATTTGGGATTAGCAAATTTTCGATATTACTGTTTGGGAGTTTGCATACCATGGATAAAAGCATTACAAATGGCTCTCCATCATGTGCAGGGCTCGAGCATGTGTGTAAAAGAGACTATAAAAGGCTCTTACGTCTAAAACAAGATAAAAAAAAAAAGGCAAACATAAATTAAAAAAGGAAGACAAATCAGAGGGAGACATCACTCTAAAGGGTATGTTAGCTAATTGGCAACTCTGTGTAGCTATAAGAATTATGAACACTGTAACATTTGCAATGTATTATTATAGCTTGTTCAAAGTGCATGTAAATGAGCCTTATGTAGGTTGCTGGTTCTGTTACGTGTCTGATAGGGTCAACTGCGCTGCTGTGAAATGCAGAATTTGGCTGGTTTTGTCCCAAAGAGATGCAATCGCTTTTTGCAGTTGCTATGAAATAGATCTGTGCAGTGGTAAGAAATCAAGTGGTGAGTGAAAATTTTCTCACCCCAAGCACACCCCAGTGCCTGTTGGTATTTTTTTTGTTGTTGCTGTTGCTTTCCCCTCCCCTCCTTACACTTTATTGATCTTGTCATTTGAGGGCTTTAGTTCATCTGTTGACAGAGGCCAGGATTTCCTGGATTACACGCTCAGTTTGAAATACCTAGAAGTCCTTGTCAATACGCACCTCAGAGCCCATCCGGTCTTTAAGGAGCAATTAAAGTAAGTCCCATGGTGGTTTCATCCAGAAGTCTTGCCACTGCTACCTGCCTGCTCTTTTGCTGGTGCATGTGCATATCCTGTTAAGTAAAAAGAGCAATTTGATAGCAACAGAATTAGTCGTACTTGTTATACTGACTACTCTACCTAGACAGACCATCAGTTTCAAAACTTAGTTTCAGTGAAAATAAAAAAATCGGAAGCTGTTGAAAATATTGTGGTTTAATTTTCAAACTACAAATGGTTTAAAATATGACTATTATAATGTAAGCATGGTATTTCATTCTGCAAAGGGTATTTTATTAATGTAGACTGCTCTATTTTTCTAAGGAGTCCCTAATCAGTACTTTAAAAACCAAAATTAAATGGCTACTAAGTTTTTGAAGCAGCAATCCCCATCTTTAATCAGTCACACCAATCAGCATCGTAGGAGTTAAGTTCTTAACTTTCTATCAGTCATCAACATCCTCTGTCTCTGGAAAAAACCATACTTCATAAGTCAATAAAAATGGTCATTTTAGATCAAAGAGGGGAGGTCTACAATGAATGCCCAAATGGTTAAGATACAGCTGGTCCATCACCAAGTTCAACATTTTTTTCAGCCTGTGCTTTTGTACATTGTTTTATTGACCCAGTCAGGCAATAGTGACCCTTTATGCTGGTCAGGGAGCACATATCAGTATTAAAAATAATGGGTTTATTATTTCCCATCTCTTTGGAAACATGTTCCTGAGCATGAGACAATCCAGATAAATAGCTGATGTTAAATACTATATCGTGGACCTTCAGACTAAGTGGAGAGAGACAAGTAACACAAGTTACCCTGCTGTATGGACTTCAGAAAGCATTCCTCACTGTAAGAATACAAATTATCTAGAACCATTTCTGACACGCAGTGGTTCTTAAGACACAGCTTTCACATTTGGTCACAATTCTTTGGGTCCTCACTAAGAGACTGGGGCTATTTTAGATCTGTTAGTTAATACTTCAGATACGCATTTAGCATGCTTATCTTTTTGAGAAACAAAAACTAGTATGCTCTCCACATGAGAAAATACCTAAAAATGAGAAAACCCTACAGAAGCTAACATTACAAAACCACAAGTCAAAGAAACCCCTGGAGTAAGCTTACTCCCATGGCACGAAGATGCTGAAACCAATTTGAACTGAAGCTTCTTACTGGATGCCTCAGAAGTTCCCATATGCTTCACTGGCAGAGTTATGCTGCCACCTATTGCGAGGATGAACTGAAGAGGCTTGTTTCATTTGCTCCGGCAACGCATTTGCAAGAATTACCACTCATCTTTCTCTTTATTATCGATGCTTTCTTCCTAAATACCTGCTACTGATCATTGGTAGAGATGGGATGCAGGCATAGGTGGACCTTCGGCCTGGCCAAATACAGCTGTTGGTACATTTTGACCTCTAATCTGCTCCAACGTGCAGCAATGTATGGGACTCGACTGTGCCGCTGTTAGCTCGAGGGCTGGATCAAAACTGGAACCCGGTTCCTCTACCCTGATGAGCAGCTGAGGCACACAACAGCCACAGGTGGAGAGGCAGCAAGTCACTCTCCCTGATGCGTGGGTCCTTCCTCCTCTGTTAGAGGAGCTGTACTGCACTGTAGGTTAGTGCCTGGACACCACCACCACATAACTGAGACAGTACTTGAGCCCTCCTATCAACTTGGGACTACACCTTTAGGACACCCCTTCTTCTTCCTTGCAAGCAACAAGCGCAGTCCACCCACCACTTATACACATTGTGCTTGATTCCAGCAGCCACAGCTACCAGCCCTGAGCTGGAAGCACCATTGCCCTTGGGAGCTGCTTTGCTGTGGGTGCAGAATTTAGACAACCTTATTTCATGGGAGGAGCTGCAAGAGGTCCAGGCCAGTGTGTCTCTGGAGGCAGCTGTGAGCACATCTGAAACGACTCAGGATGGTGCTTCCACCTCTCTACAACCAGAGTAGCTTGGGCACTGGTCGAGTTTTGCAGTTCTCTGTGAACCCTTCTATACATTTTACTTGCCACCTACCCTGGCACGATGCCGTGTGCTCCCTGTTCCTTCACCTCCTCAGTTGTATCAGCCAAGTCAGGATGCAGGCGTTAGGCCACCACTGCCACCCTGCAGTTGCTTTGCCAGGAAAACCAGGCCATCTGTGCCCTCATAGCAAACAGCACACATCATCGCGTTCCCTTGGGCTCTCATCTTTCCAATCCGGTCCATGCCCACCTCATCCTTCATTTTTGCTTCCACCTTTAGCAAGCAGATCATTTGTATCAACAACAGGTTTCCACCTGCATCAGGTAACACAAACCAGGGGCGGCGCAGTACTCAGGAGTCACTCCTGGACCACCTGGAGAACTGCTGGGGCCAACCAGCTAGTGGGGTCTCTCATGTATCTTTAGGGCATTCAGCTGTTTCCACGCCACTCGGTGGGAGAGATCCCCTCTCTACAACTGCAGTTGGAGTTGAACCCCATCGCCCAGACAGCAGCGGTGCAGCCAAGGAGCACGATGAGGTATGAGTGGTGCCAGGTCTCCAGCACAAGCAGCATCAGAAGAATGAGGCATTTTACACTGTTTGCTGTGCCAGGGGGTATGTGTTTTTAAAGTTTTTGAAATGATAGATCCCACCAGGATCTGTTAAAGTCCAGGTCGCCTGCAGCATGCAGGCAAACGAAAGCATCACCATCAGATGGCACAGTAAGTAAGCAGTCGATATCAGAGTTAATACGATAAATCACAAACTCCTCAGAGAGATGTATGCGCTCCCTTGCGTCCAGGGATGGGCCACGAGACACTTGCAGGAATGCAGGATGCCATTTGCATGGCACCTGGGCTCAACAACCCCCCCCCCTTAATACTGGAGTTGCCTGAAGAAGAGAGGTTGGGTTCCTTGGCAACTCTGAGCCTTCTCATCCCGTTCGCTGGTTTCTCAGGAAGTAGGTTGTTCTGGGCAGTAAGCTGGGATAAGGATCTAAGACAGTCTGTGGCCTTCAGCTCTGCAGATAAGCTGCTGCTAAGCAGTAGGAATTAGAAGCACTGTCTCTACAGTGAAGTGAGGTGATGAGAGTAATTAGTACCCTTCTCTTTCTCAGCGCTACCTGAGCACATCCAGGTACTATGTTCCTGTCTGACCCTCCTGCTTCTTCCCTGCTGTCCTTCCACAGAAAGATCTCACTTTCCAGTTACTACATGACCAGCACGCAGATTATCTGCACTGCAGGCAAAAATAAATAAGGATGTTTAAATTGGGTTTTAGCCCCAATCCAGGAACCATCAGAACATAAGACAGACTTTTCTGAAAGAAAAGGTCAAAGTTCTGGGTCTGTCACACAAGGTCATCATCCCCTCTCTCCCAAGAGATCCATCTTAAAGAAGTTTATATCAAGAGACAGTAGTACCCTGTCTTCGGACACAAGGCTGACCTTACCTTAAGTCAAATACTCTCAGCTTTGTCTCAAAAGTGAGATTCCAACCAAAACAGTAGCTTGCCAGAACCTGCTGCAATCCCATGCCCGTGCCCAGCAGCAGAGCATCACACTCGTTTCCCTGTTCTCGGGGACAAAGGACAGAAGGACAGTACTTGCACACAGGTACTTTTTTTTTTTTCTTTTTTTTATTGCTGTTAATTCAAGGAAAAAGGTTGCATAAAATCCAATCTCTTCTAGAAATATAAGTGACCTTTCCAGTACATTTCAAATATCAAAGTATATGGTAAACATACAAATAAAGAGAAGGTAACATACCTCCTATTTACAGTACAGTATTTTAAATCATAAAATAAGTTCCATAAAGTACAACTGGCAGGTAATTCACAATACAAGTCCATTGGTGGTTTAACACCCTCACTTCAACTCAAACGCAGTTCATTCATTTCAAGTGGTCCAAAAATACCCAGATCAAATAAAAATTTTAATCAAAATAATTTTCATTTACTACTTAAACTTTTTTTCTTTTTTTTTTTTTTAAATTAAAGCTTTCATCTACCTCCCTCCCCGTTCCCCCCCTCCAAGAAAAAAGTTTCAAAATGTACACTGGTGCTATAAATATAAATGCTACCTATGAAGAAATGTAGTAATCAAGCTTTTTTTTTGTTTTTTTTTTTTTTTTTTCTTCAAGTTTTTTTTGTTTGTTTAGCAATTTGTTATACGGCTGAACCAAAGATTGATTTTATTTCATCCCTCTACCGGACACCAGGTCTGATTTTATGAAAAAACCGTTTCTGCCATGAAGTGTGAGGAATGCCAAACCTTATGGATATACAGTGGTAGTTGTTCACCGGTGTTGAATGCAGCAGTCAAAAAATACACTCATCTTCCAGATAACCTCAGTGCACTTTAGGAAATCAAATATTACCTGGAAGCAATTTAGTACATATATTGGCTTTTAAAAATAAAATAAAAAATACAGCAGCATTAAACTTACTTACTCATGATACTGACATGATTAATACCATCTTAACACTCATTTCCGTCTTTCACATTATACCGTAATTACGCATAGTGGTAAATCGTTATAAAATAGTGACTTTGCTATTTGGTAGACAGGTTCTAATACTAATACCTGACTATTTTGTAGAAAACCATAGCTTTTGTTCAGTTTGAAATAAAACATTTACATTCTAAGTACAATGCAACACTGTAATAGTTTAGGAAAAAAATACTCAATCAAGTAATGTTCATTCTGTGTTGACACAATGTAGAATAGCTTTAAAAAAGGAAAAAATGCTGTCAACTTTCATTACAAATGCAAACACACTGAGTACAACATTCATACCATTTTTTTCACCTTTGTTGCTGAACATACAGGCTAAAAAGCTACAATGGGAAAAAAAAAAATCCATCAATTTAAGCTTGTTTATTTCTCTAAATCTGTTCCAGTCCACACAGCTCCAGCTCCTTCCTGCTCTATGCATTTCCCTTTATTTGGGACTGGAGAGCTGTGTGTATGTATCAGTATCAGACATAGTACACATACAGGATTGTGTGTTCCTTTGGACTCTCCTAATAGGACGTTTGAAGGTGTCCCCTCAATTCATGAGCATTAATTTAGAGTACGGGCAGGGTCTGTATGAACTGCTAAACACTCATGCAAGTCCAACAAATCCACATGGACAAACAGGGAAAGAAAATAAAACAGCAGCATAAGGAGAACGGGGAGGGAGGGAATAGGAATAAGATTGTGGTGGGGAACATGACCAAGTTTCTTCTTTCACCATATGGCTGCTCCACCAGTGATGTCAGAGGTCAGAGGACTTTTTTTTTTTTTTAAGAAAAAAATGCAGTAAACATTGCACATGTCTCAAGTCTTCAGTGCAAAAGCATGGTTCAAATGCTCTTTTGATTGTTTGGCTGTGTGTTTGAATTACATGCATTAGGCAAGCCTTTTGTAGAACCAGGAGGAGACCAGGGACTCAGCTTTCTTCTTTTGAATGGAACAGAGGTGCGAAAGCAATGGAAAATTCCAAAAGAATGTAGAACCGGGAATGTCCCAAAACACAAGACCAACCCTCCCCCTCCCACACACACCTTTCCCCAGTTTCCCAAGCTTCAGTTTAAGTAGGCAATGTTTACTTGTTTCAGTCTGCAGAATCCAAGGTATCATTGGAAGGGGGAGGGGGAGGTGCGTATCTCAGTCTGTAAGTGCCTAAAACAGGAAAGAGAACTACTAAGTCACTGCTCACAATTAAAATGGATCACAAAACCACTACAAGGTATCAAAATGGACATGCTCTTCAAAAGGCACTATCATCCTCCAGTCCTTTTAAAGTAGTCCTAAGACTTTACACTATTTTCTTTCATCTGCTTGCTAAAACTGTTAAGTTTAAGAACAGATACAGACTGTAGACAAAGGAGACTTTGCCTTTACTGGGAAAGTGCGAAGAAAAGACAACCCCCATCAAGGTTTGTCTTTTCTGCTCCAGTCTCACCAAACAAGTCAAGTCAGAATGGGCACAGGCCAAGAATCAAATATAGTTTATGCTCTAAGCAAACACTGCATTTTCCCCATCCTTCTGGGTGGAGAGAGAACTGGAGTACGAGACTGAAGCCATTCCTTTGATTTTCCGTCCCAATTGGCTTCTGTGTTTTTGCTGCAACTTGTCTGAAAAGTTAAAGCATGTTTCCCTCATGGTCTGCACGAAGGGGCACAGAAGAATGGCTGACCGTGCAAAGGTAAGCTTTGGAAAAGTTCAATTATCAAATGGCCAGTCCGATGGTTTTTTCTAAATTCTCACAAGTTTTAAGAATCCAGGTTTGTATCACAGACAGTGATTGGTATCCTTGGCTTTTGGCCAATAGATTCTCTCCAAAAAACCACTGAACGGGAATGGAAAAAGATTGAAACGACATGCAAGTCTCAACATAAAGCCAAAACCAAATCAGGGAAAAAAAGAAGGACAATTTAGGACTGATCTAGTTTGACTTCCCAGCTCCGAATCACTCCCATTTTCAACTTCACGCTGCGAGCCCCGTTCCCTTGCTTTGTTCTACAGAATTTTCAGGCAGAGATAAAGATACTTTGCAGTTTTAGAGCAGGTCACTAGTGCACGACCATTTACACAAAACAAACACACGCACGCACACCTTTCTGCAAGACCAGAAAACAGCACATTCAGAAAGGTAAAGAGAAACCGCTAAACTCAAAAGCAAGTCCGCTGGGAGTTATCATGATTACCTTGTTGACTGGCCTCCATGGATGACTGCTTACAGTCCTGCGCATAGTGTCCACTTACACCACAATTGTAACATGAAACGTTCCCGTTCTTCTTGGGTCCCGACCCATTTGTGTTGGCAACTACGTTAGGTGCTGGATATACAGGGTAGAACCTCCCAAATCCTGCCATCTGCTGCATACCATAGTTGGCTTGGCTCCCCATCACTGGGTCATGCATAAGCCCGTTTGCATATGGAGACTGAGGCAGGAAGAAAGGAAGTTGTGTTCCATTGCTTTGATGTGCTTGATTGAGGTAGCTGCCATTGCAAAGGGATGGCAGAGTGAAGAAAGATGGAACTCTGTAGACTTGTCCATGAAGTGGGTTATGATAAAAATAGCTATTAATCTGAAGGCTTCCATTGGTCCCACAGCTACACCTACGTCCGCAAGAACCACAAGGACCAGATCCCAACTGCTGCGGAGGTAACATGGTCCCGTTAGTGTTATTATTCCCAACAGCGTTTATGTAGGACGTGCTGTCGCTCTGTGCAGTGCTGTGTGTTAAAGCAGGGCTCGGGCTGGGGGCAGGGCCTGGCGTGTGTGTAGGTATTGCAGGAGGAACAGTGGACTGGACCTGACCAACACCTAAACCAGCTGACTGAGGTGGAGAGGAAGTCGCTACAGTGTTCAGCACGTTTGTGTTCTGGTTGGGCAACACACTGGTAGCGTGAGGACTGCCTGGCAAAGCGTATGAAGCTGGTGGAGGTGGCGGTGCTGCTGTGGAGAGACCAGCTGCTGGAAGAACTACCTTTAGATTGGTAGGCTGAGGGATTGCTCCTGGGTTTCCCTCAATGTGAGGCACCATTTGATTCAGTCCTACCACCTGGGATGCAGGTTTTGTGATGGGATCTGTAGTAGGAACTGGGGATCCTGGGAAACTACCTGGATTGTGGACTGGGATAAAGGCAGTATTTGGTGATCCAATACTTAAGTTCCCTGTCGGCTGCTGCGGTCCATTAACTGTGCAACTTTCCGATGATCCCTGTGGAGAGGGCATTTTCAATCGATGTATTGCCAAATGCAAAGCAGGGCTACCAGGCTGGACAGAATGTGGAAGGAAAGTGGATGGGACTGGCAGAGGGGAAGCCATCAGCTCAAGGCGTTTCTCAGGTTCACCAGAGGTCACTGGGCCCATTCCACCAGGAGGTGAATTTGCAGACTCTCTCACTGGCGAGACAGCAACAGGAGTGGTAACGAGCATCCCCATCGTTTTACCATCTGCAGATATGGGTGGTGGGACAACTGCTTCAGGCTTTTGGGCAGCGCTGTGCATCACACAGTGTAAGGCAGGCATGAAAGAAATATGTTGAAACTTTGCATTTAAAGGATCTTCTGAAAGGCTTCCATTTTCATTGTTCACCGGAGAGATCTGAGCAGATGATTTGTTCATATTTGATGAACTGACAGTGCTGTAGCCTGCAAACCTGGTTGTATTTTGATTCCCAGAGTCCTCAGAATTGCTGTCTGTATCTGTGGAGACAAAAGCATGTGTCAGTCAGAAGAACGAATCTGAAACAACAGAGTCATGCCCTGGATTCATTACATTTACCCATAGAAAACTTCCTAAGTTTGATAGTGCAAATGATAGTGATGTCTTCCCGAATCAGAATAGCTTTGAGATTACTTTCATTCAGCTCAATGAAGCTAGGTCAACCTCTCTGACTTGCCCAATTAGCTACTGTGCCTTTGACTTGTGCTTATCTGCAAAGAGCAGAACATAACCCGAATTAGGAATTTGCATCTACCTAGAAAGACATTAAACACACCTTACTCAAATTTGGAAGGAGTGACAAATTCAACTGTCAAAACAAAAAGAAGGACCTTTCAGGCACACCACACAATTCAATATAAAACCAGTCTCTTTCATGCCAAAGTTTTCCCTGTTGCTGTACTGCTGAAATTTCTCTATGCCACTGTGGCCAGAAAACTACTACACGTATGTAGTAATCTAAACCTCAATGGTATTGAAAACAGTTCTGCTATTTGCTAGAAGCCTTCAAACTGTCCAGTCACAAAACCCTCAAAGCAAAACGTGTTCTGTGGCTAGTTCAGAAACAAAAGCAGCTAGTAAGACTGAGAAACTAATTAAAATTAATACAAGAAAAGAGATTAGTCTAGGAATAAGGATATTCATGCACACTCTCCATAAATACAACCTCTGTCTTTTTCTTCTTCACTATCAAAGCTTTCCCTCCCATCATGTCGTGGACTAGAAGGAGAACTGTAACTTTCAGATGACGTTTCTCCACATGTATCATGACCAGATCCAGCGTCCAAATTCAGATCTAAAAATAAAAATTGGCATTTTTATTCTTAATCTCAGCACATGGAAGTGAGGTTATTTTGGTTTGCTCACATCTCACGCTAGTTCGGATTTTTCTTTGTTCCTACTTAATTGCATCTGTCCTGTTGTATCCCTAACACTCCCACTCCCAGCAGTCAGGACTGGTCTCATCCCTGAATTTGTGATGACTGAATCCTTGATGTTAAAGGTGGTGGGACTGAAAATTCATATTTAGGCACAGTAGTGAAAAAAAAAAATATTTTCCTTAATAGATTTTGTGCTGCTTATACCAAATTGTACTGAAATAATAATTTCCTCTGAATGGAAGTGACCAATCATTTCTATTCAAAGAGATGCTGGTTGTACCAGCAAAGGCAGAAAAGCCAACTCAGCAGGCAACACCAAAATAAATCACCTGTTCATAATTTACTCTTCCGGAACAGGCTTCAAGCAAACTTTTTTGTTAAGCAGGTTTTGTTGATTAAGAGGCCAACTAAAAAAGTGTAAAATTGTTTTCTAAATTCCAAATGAGGTCATGGGAAACTTATTTGCTGGAAACGAGCTTTCAGGGTGGGTTTAGATCCTATTAGCGAGTTCAGGTAGGTAGCCAGTATGCTCTGGCTTTCAAAATTCAGCCTCAGAGGTGAAGGAGCAGGACAGATGCAACCTCTCACAGAATGTATGCCAGGCACTAGCTTCCAAGGAAACACACCAACCCCCCAACACCTTAGTTGGCAAAACCCCAGGATGAAAATTAGAACACTATTTTATTAATTCTCATTTATTATTATTTCATTCATTTATTATTGCTATTGCCAGTATAAGAGGTTGAGATACGTTGTCAAAAAGCTACCTTCGTGCTTCAATTCTTGAAATAATTTCCTGGATTAAACCTTAACTGGTCAAATTATTTTAAGAAGTGTTTTGAAGACCTAATATAACCCTGGAGCAGCAGTGTCAACCTTCCATCACTGAAAGCAAGTGTCTGAAGTGATAGCCACAAACTATCAATTCTTTAAACTTACAAGTGTAACTAATTATTCAGAAAAGCTAAAAATAGGGAGAGAAAAATGGAAGAAAATGATGCAGTTGAGAGTTATTGATTCAAAATAGAGAATTTCCGACCAAGCCTAGATATATCAAGCTAGGCAGAGATTTAGACTGCAACATGCTTTTTTTTTCTTTGCACTACATCTCCAATGGGGTATCTCAAAAGACATTTTGAAGTTCGTACACAAACATGCAGGTCAAAAGCTCATGTCTGAGCGGGACTTAATTGCTTCCAGCTTCTGTGGGTTGCAGTTTGTCCTTGATGAGGCCTTAACTAGCCAACAGGATCAGACAGGCAGTTTTGCCTCTGTAGAGCAGTGGGTAGTGAGCAGCCAGAGCTCCTAATGCAAAACATTCCCCATTCAACCTTGCACCGTGCCACACAAAATTGCACCACCTCTTAAAGTTATCGTCAATTCATAAAACATCGGTGAGTTTTACCCGACAGCAAGAACAATCATCAATCAGCAGTGTATGGGACAAAGCTGTCCTGTGGAGTATGTTTCCTACTTGTACAGCCCTTAGCTGTAACTTTCTGAAATTGTCCTGGTTTTGTTAAGTTGGCAAACTGTGAATTAAAGTTTTAGTCAAATACTGTTTTTAGAAGGTAACAAAAACTGCCTATGAAACACATGACAATAATGGGACCCTCCTGGAACTCTGAATGGTGAGAAGTGGTTAGAAGAATGAAAGCTTAATCAAGACTCTACCATGAATGGAAGCAAGACAAGGCACTCTGTAAGAGTCCTTTCAACACTTATGCCAATTAGGTGGTGTAGAAAAAGGAAAATTCTTTGTCAACCTTTGCCATGAGAACCAAGTATGAGACACAAAGTCACAACTGTGGCTTAGAGCTTAGAAAAATTCAAGATGGCAAAGTCAATGGGTAACGTAGCCCTTCAGAAATCTGCAGTAAAGCTTGGAGACTCAATTTACTAATGGAACACAAATACCATTTTGTCTTGTAACTGATTGATGTACAAAAGTCTTGGCCTAGACACTACATATTCAACCCAGGAGTTGAAAATGCTGTTAGGGTAGCATACACAGTTCTGTGCTCTAGTTCAGCATTTGCTTGGTTTACACACTACAGCTCCTCAACAGTTTGCACCAGGTTTTTATACAGGTTCCTCATGCGTCACTCCACAACAGCTGAAGAAACTAGTGAGCTGCAACAAGAACACTAGTGACAAGATGCTGGACCTCCACATGCTCAAGGGTGCTAAGTGTCATGTAAAAGTAGGCAAACATTAACTGTTTCTGCAACTACTGCTCCACACAAGGCAACTTATGGAGACTTCACTAGGATTTTTCCAGTTACACCTGAAAAGAGACATACCCTAAGCCAACCCCATACAGAAGACCGAGTTTAGCCTGTTCAATATAGCAAGTCAAAGCACAGACCAGGCAGCCCACATGCTGACAAGCACCAAACCAGATTTCAGACTCGTGCTTTCCCCTTCACTGCAGAACAATGCATAAATCAGCAAAGCTGGAAATTCTGTTTCTTCCAAAGAGCTTGGGAAAAAACATCTTACCTTTTGCTGTGCCTGTACGGATGTGCTGTGATGCCGCAACTCTAACACCATTAGTCCTGTTATTCAACCGGCAGTCAGCTTTCTTTGCTTTCTCCCTGTGTAAATAATTTGCATGGGTTTTTTTCCAAATGCATGGGCCCAAATAACCAAGCACAATTGAATTTATAATGCCACTGTAAACAAAGGCAGTGACTGAGGCAAGAAATGTATATTTAATAGATAGAACAACAAGCAGATAATAAATAAGAAAGGTTGCTAGTGCAATTTATCAGGAATTAAACTGCAAACAGTGTTAATAAACACTATAAATAGAGATCTAAAAAAGAAAACATGAAAAGAAGCAGCACTGCAGCCGATTCTAAAGCCGCCTTTGAAAGCTAATGCCTGAAATGCAGTCTAACACCACACTGGTATAAAAGCATCTGGCTGCAGAGTAACAAAATGACAGAAAGTCAACTTGGAAGTAGTAGGCAGAACACTAGACAAGGGTGGAAACGTTTTCACTTCTTACAGTACACGATTGTGTAGCCCACAGGAAATTCTGAAGCCCTCTGATGTGCAAATTATCTTCAACACAACATTTCAGCAAGTTACCACCCACTGCCAGAACGTTAAAGGTTGCTGTCAACCTTATTTGATTTTCAGTGGTTTCTGGACAGCTTTACACCTTTTAACTTCCAAATAAAAATAATGTGGAAAAGGGCAATTCGGTATTGGTTAGGAACCTACTTCTGCTCCTTCATTTTTTTGCTAAATGACAACTGATATTTTGAGAAACAAATGCATTCAATTGCATTCCATTTTTCAAGTTACTTCTTTCCAGAAGATAAAATAAGCATTATTTTTTTTTTTTTTTGTGTCGAATGGCTTCACACTATGCCATATCTTGTTCCACAATCTCAAAACAAAGCACAAAATTGATTGTAGAGTCTGTTTACCAGAGTGAATGCATTACACTTTCTTTCTGGATTACTGGTTACATTGGAAACCTACTTTTCCAGCTGTGGCTTGCCTTTCTTCTTGCTTACTGTAGACAGACTTCGTTTTTCTGTTGTATGCTAGACAGAAAATACAAAGATGCAGTCAAACACCACAATTTGTATCACAAACCCCAACAAAATACCCCTTCTAGATTGATAGGGCCTGGGATGGCTGGGGGACAGGAAGGACACGTGCCAAATTATTTTTACATAGAGACAAAGCAGGTATCCAGCCTTAAAGCGAGGGTTGTTGCTAAACTCTAGAATACAACCTGGAAGCACATGAGAAAAAAATATAGCATCTGCGTAATTCTGAAAGTATACCATTACTAGCTGCTAGTAATATCTCATATTTAGCAAAGGAGTAAAATTTATGAAAACTTAGCAATAGTCTCTATCCAAATATGCTGTAATTGGACATCCTTTAAAGAGGAAGTTGCTTTTCCTCTGCTTTAATATAATAATTATTTTCTTGCCTCGAGCTTCTAATATTTCAAGCTTTGGTGCAGTCTAACATCTAATCTTTAGAAGCAAATCTCAATTCATCACCTTGCTGTAAATAAGGAAACTGTTTTTGTTTGGCTTGCTACTCCCCACATAACAACAGCCAAATTCTGCATGTAGAGTAAGAGTAGTACTAATCAATTCTAGCATTAAAGGTTTTTCAGATGTAAGCAGTGCGCAACCTTCCTTCTCCAATTTTGGTAGATGATTTTATTTATAAACTGTTGTTCTTCTGAACTATACTCAAACCAAAATTGACCACTAGAGAGAAAGAAATCTCACAAAAAGTGTATATGCACCTAGCTATTATCTGTTCTCAAGAAAGATTAATACTTTAATTACTTCAATAATGTAGGTAAGATAGAAAGAATATGTTTAACCTGTTGTCCCTACTGCAGCGTTAATACAGTTTGGTTAGTAATACAGCTTCTAGTTTGTTCCTTGCAGTAACACAGAAATTCCCCATTGGAAATTAGGTGTTCTAAAATTCTCCAATGACAGTATGTTATAATAACAGGAAAGTGCCTAATTAGAAACAAACTTTTCTGATTACTTATATCCTATTGGGAAATTTTTAGTTACAAATTCATAAACAAAATATTAATGTCTCAAAGTTGCGTAAGTAATTATGAGGGGGTTTCTAATGAAGGTAAGTCAGTAGCAACTTGAACTTTGACACTTATTTATACAATTTTAGCAGAGCTCTTCATCTTCTAAAGCTAAACGTAACCATGTGTAGTGGAGAGTCTTCTCAAGTGCCTCAGAATATTGCTTTAAACAGAAAACAGCAACACACCTGGTCAAGTAAGTTTGTACAGTGCTCTGGGTGCTGCTGGACAATACAGCTTTTTCTTCTCCAGTCCATCACCCCATTTTGCTCAGAGTGCTGTATGTTAAGGCTATCCAGTGAAGAACATTTTGCACTGCTAGTGCTGTTAAAAAAAAACAAAAAAAAGGGTTATGCTGATATGAATAAACTTGGAATAAACTTACAGGCTTTTCTGACCAATATACATATTACTGTTTCATGTTGCGCAACTGTAGTATTTTGCTTTCAGAAAACTCTAGAAATTCTCAAGACATTTAAAAGATGTAATTTACAGGAATTCTTGTGCTCTAAAGTTATACTAATGATCTGAACATTTCTCTACTATAATTTGAAGCAAAATTCGGAACAACAGAATTTGTAAAAAACAGTACTTGAGAAGAGTTTCCATGGATATTTCTGCACACTAAGTCTTTTTGTTTACTTCTTTCATACCAGACATGAGGAAATTTTCCAGATAGAAATGTATTCTGAATTCATCATTTCTTTCTTTCTTATCATTGATGACAAAGCTGGAGTTACTTTGTAATCCCTATTTCAGAATTCATGAGATGTTTAAGAGAGGAAGTGCGTGCATGGCTACCTGAAGATAAAACGGTGGCTGTGTTTAATTTTGGACTGGTCATCTGGCTGTGTATTTTTACCTTCAGGATTGCTAGTTTTGTGTACTGTTGGGAAACCAGGACTGCTAGTTTTGAGTAGTGCTGAGAAAGGGGCGTTGCATTTGGTGTTTGCCCTGGACCTTGTAACACCTATATTGTGGCTTCTTCTAACAACAGCTGCTTAGAAGCAATATTTAAACTAAGTCTGGAAGCACTGGTCAACAAAGATTGTTGGAAAAACAGGGTTCTGACAGAGTCATCAGGGCATGTGGACCTATAAACTTTTCATCTCTTGTCCAAAACTATGCCCTACTCCTGACTGGATGCTACAAAAAAAAAAAAAAAAAAAAGAGTTAACACTTTTAAATTCTTATCAAATGCTGATAATCGGAACTGCCTGTGTTCCGATTACTTATTCAGGACTGTTGGCAAGCCGCATCATGAAAGTTACTGCAATGTGAAATGTCACCCAGTTCTCGTGATGGCAGAAATCAAGCCCAATCCAAAATATAAAACGTGCTGAAGTTTCAGTAGCTACATACCAGATACTTCTGGAAATAAGTGCTCAAGCTACTTTAAAAATTGTACAATAGAATATTAAAAAAATAGTTAAAGAAAATTGTGAGAACCCAAGGTGGTGCCAAAATACAGACATGAGCCTGTGACTGCAGGGACATAAGTAAGGTCACTTTAGAAACTTCAGCTGAATGGAGTTGAGTGAGTCCACTGCCAAATTTGCAGTCATTTCATGTAAGATGCTGTAAAGGGTGAGTGTCAGGAGGATGGAGCCAGGCTCTTCTCAGTGACAGGCTATGACAGAACAAGGGGCAATTGGTGCAAGTTGGAACATAAGAGGTTCCGCTTATATTTAAGGAAAAGCTTCTTCACAGTGAGGGCGACAGAGCACTGGAACAGGCTGCCCAGAGAGGTTGTGGAGTCTCCTTCTCTGGAGATATTCAGAACCCACCTGGATGCGTTCCTGTGTGACCTGATGTAGGTGTTCCTGCTCCAGCAGGGGGATTGGACTAGATGATCTTTCAAGGTCCCTTCCAATCCCTGATATTCTGTGATTACTAATTTTTTTATTTCGTATATCCATTCTCATTCCTACATGGAAATTTTTGAACCTTTTCAAAAGAAAGGCTGCCATACTGAATAAAACAAAGGTAGACAGATGTAACGCACAAATTTCCCTGAAAAGTACCAATTTGAGACAAGTACTATTTGAGATAAATTCACTTGACTATAGACAGTTTCATACATATTTAAAAGAGAGAAGTTTCATTCAGTGCCATTTCTTTAGAATCCATAAATGGCACGTAACACCACCAGGAGAAGACTAATAGACCTAATGCATTTATTAGCAGAGAGCAAACACATTTTTTCCCCTATTAAACAAACAGAAAATAATAGCTAGCAAAAGGAGATTTTATCATGGAAGTTTCTGGAAAGGCTGTCCCTATCTTTCCTACCTGAAAGCCAGATTGTAAACTATAGTCAGCTTTGGTATACTTTATTTTACAATCAATAAGAAAAATACTTTTTTTATTACTAAATATGTGTAGTAAGTTTGGATCACACTCTTACAACTTCATAGCAGGCTCCATATCCACTGGTGTAAACAGATATTTTGTTAGGATGACATTCTCTTCTTGAAGAAATACAAAAGTTTAGACTAAGTAGGAGTGTTAAAAGACAAAACAGAATCAAACCACTAACGTTGTTTGGTGCTATGTTTGTATTCTAGTAAGTAATTCCAGGTAATGTAGCATGGTCACATTACATTCCTAGTACCTACTTGGCAACAGGACTTTTTCCATTATGTTTCTTGTGAACTGCTGTGTGTTGCATTACATCTGAAAAAAACCAAAAACCAAAGCACAATTTCAATAGCAATTCCTATTTCCTCTTTTAGACTGATTCAATAAACTCATCTTTCCATCACTACCCGACACTTAGCAGAAGACATCTCTGTTAAATAGACTAGGCTTAATTTACAGTGCTGAAATTGAGAGGTGTTGCAGAGAGGACAGATCAGTTTGTACAGAGAGTATAATCAACACTCTTTGCCTTCCATTTCACAGAAGAATGGAACAGAAAAATAGGAACTATAACAACTGTTTATGGTTGCTCACCTCTGTATTCAAACCCAAGGAGTAAACATGTGACCAAGTATCACACAGTACAAAAGGATGGAGAGAAGAATGGATTCGGCCAGAAGAGTATAGAATTTTGTATTTTTTTTCTGAACTGCTAAAATCTATCTCAAAACCATGTCACACATTCTGAATAGCAAATGAAGGCAAGTCTTACACAGAAGTATTGCACTCTGAACCTCAAAATTCACCCTGCAAGTAAAGCTTCACAATTTACACTGGACAAAAAAAGAGATACTGCCTCAACTAAGAAACAAGAACTTTAGAGACATGGTCTAACGCTTTGTTTAAGGCACTGTTAAACTTTAACAAAACCAACTCCTCTTAATTTCAACTGTTAATGATCTTAGCCTTCTTGGAAACTATTGTTTTGCCTGAACTCCTCTCAATGCTACACAGAAATCCAAATTATAATTTAAAAAAAAAAAAATAAAATATATATATATATAACATTACAAGTTTTAAACTCCTGGTAGCACTTCACTGAAACAGCACAATCGTTCTGAAATGCATTTTCAGTTTCATCAGGTGAACGGACTTACTTTTTTTAAAAGACCAGTATATACACAAATATTTAAGCAATTTCCAAATATATAGTAGATTTACTTAATGCAGTCTGAACTCTAAAGAATAATACGGTAATGCTTTTTAAAAATAAGATAAAGCTGTCTGAACCATGTATGTGGATTACTGATTGCACATAGGATGAACTGCAAACTTCTTATTAACGCAGAACAGAGTAACAGTGGTATCATTCCGTGCAAGTGTTTAGTGGTTCATGTTGCCTTATCAGTCCCATTTCTCATCCTTTCCACCTACCAGAAGCTTGTTCACTACTGTAAACAATGGAAAATCAGCTTGCCATTCCTTTCAGAATGGAAGGACTGACCAGCCACCAGGCTGCTGCTTCCACATGTGAACTGGTTTTGGGGTATTTGGAAAATACCAGCTTTCAGACGGTAATCAATACGCCCTAACAGTCCCAAACAGTCCTTATCAACAGGCCAGAGTGTAAAAGCAGCATAGGGTTAAGAGCAGCAAAACTTGAACATCCTTTCTAAAAGATAGGTAAATTTGTCACATTTAATACAAAACCGCCTGCAACCCTAGTAACTGAAGAATACCTAAAGACATTAAAATCTACAATCTTGGCTTAAGTAAATTGTAAGGTGTATCTTCCTGGTTGCTCACCACAGCTGTGAACTTCTGCCTCTAAACTGTCTACAAACACTCACACTCTTTGGATTATGCAGCAACCTTTTAAGGAAACCGCTGAAAGAATACAAAAATTCTACATTTATGTAGCAGATTTCATTCAAATCTCCCAGCTCTGTACCAATGAAGCAGTCAGTCAACTGTATGATTTCCAGAACTGAGTGTGGTACAAATTCTCAGAGAAGAACCACCTTTGAGTACACAACTACCTTCCTCCTGACTTGAAGCTTCTGAACTGTCCTCCTTGAAGTGTTCTGGTGCCTTAACCGTCTTCAAAGAGGGTTGTAAGTTACCTGCAGAGAATAAAGTTCACGTAGTAACTTTATAAATCTTGAACAACTAGACAGTTCCTGAATGCTTGCACTAAACTGGAAGCTAGGGAAATGGAAGAATGAACTTACTGGTTTGTGTGACAATAATATGAATATTGTCTCCTTCAAAGCAGGCCATCTCCAAGAGTAAAGGCTTTATGAAGATACTTTTATTTTGAAGAAGAGTGTGCAAAACAATTTTAAAGCTAAGTGCAATTTCAAAAGCTTGGGGTTGTGATTATAGTATTAAAAATATCCCTATTATCCTGCACTTCAGATTTCATTTTTTTTATTTTTTTTTACAGTCTGAAGCAGGAAATGGGAGGAGATCACCAATAGTCACTAGAATTCTACAACAAGTTACATTCCTCCATTGTCAAACCATTCACCTGCCAAAAGAGACCTACTTTGGGCTAAAGTCCTCTAGTGCCCTTAACACAGTCATCACACACAATTTTTGCCTGTGTGGAAACAGAAGTGCCAATAACATTTATAGTTTTGTTGCGAAAATACTACTGCCATGCTCAAAAAAAGGACTAAGTTTGGTAACCAATTTGCTTTTAGGAGCCTACTCTTTCCCTCTCAATAAGTTCCAAGTTAGTGCAGATAAAAGCATCAGAAAGCTGTTTGCTTAGGACTCTGAAAGGGGGATAGGAAGATCCTTCTGAATATCATCTGCATTAACATACTAAGCCCCCCGAGGAACATGCTCTAATAAAGTCTCATGGAATCAAAAGTCTACTCCAGACTGAAAAAGTGTCTGAAGTAACTGAGATTATGGATCAGGGAGGGAGCTAATTGACTTCCAACCATGGTGGCATAATTACGCTTTCTCGGTATGTTATTTATTGTAAAATCCCTACTACTATTTAAGGTATAGAGACCCTTCATATTTATTTCCACTTAGGTTTTACTAAAACCAAACCCTTAAGACTGAATACTCCTGTATTTTCACAAAGAGACATTTTATCCCCAACTCTAAACAGTGACTGAAGACTAATTTAAACCACAACTGCTCTATCCGCCAATTAATTCTGCACAACCATTTGAGAACTATGATGAGATTTTTCTTAAAGTTACTCTTCTCTCCCTCCCCCTCAACACTGTAATGACATTCAAAATATGTCACCATGAGCTAATGTCCAATTTAAAATATTACCAGGATTTCAGAAATCCCAAACAAGAAACCTAGAAAAACACAAGAGGCCACCTGTGGTGAGCTGCCACAGACAGTCATCCAGTCCCCCTTCTCAAGAGAAAAACAGCTACACTTAGGTTTATTGCACTACTTGTCTTCACAAAACTTCTTAAAATCTAACTCAATGTCTGGGGCCTGAACCACACCAACCTATCCCCCTGCCTGTGTTCAAG
Organism: Nycticryphes semicollaris; assembly: GCA_013400055.1. NCBI lineage: Eukaryota > Metazoa > Chordata > Aves > Charadriiformes > Rostratulidae > Nycticryphes > Nycticryphes semicollaris. The sequence goes on from VXBJ01007139.1 coordinate 1,222,678, forward strand.
ATCCAAGCTGATACAGTGCAGTTTTGCAATTTTGGGTGAGACTGCTGAAAGAAGCCTCATCTACATCTCATCAGACTACTGAGAGAAGCCTCATCTGGGCCTTCCATCTTTTGGATTGGGGGCCACATTTGAGCTCAGGCCCTTGCCTGGGGTGCACTGCAGCCATGTCCATGCCTGGCCACTGTTCTTAACCCTGGCCTACTGACTTGTTTTTCTGCCTTGACCTCAGACCTGTCTCACTGCTTTGGACTTATCTGGTAATCACCAGATTCTTGCCCGATCCTGGTCCTCATCTTCCTCATAGCAAGTTAAGCCCAGTGCTTTACATCTTATCCATCAGAGAGAAAAGATCATCCTCCCAACATTATGGATCTTTGGTATTTGAAGACTCAAGTCATCTCCCATTGGAGTTTTTCCTCCTCTCTGCTAAAAAATTAAGTTCTTCATCCAATCTGTCAGGCATTCTAGAACTGATGATCCTCATGAACTTTCAAGTACCTAATTATTATTATACAAATTATCTCCCATTTACGATCACATTATAATCTGTAAAACTTCCTGCAGAATTTTACCCTTCTAATCTACATACCCTGCAGATCACTTCTGCCCTGCACTAACCCAGTCAAGTCTATTGTTTCTTTTTCAGGTTCTTTCAAATCATAATCAAATATAACAATGCACTTCAAGTTTTTCCCACCTAGATTTAGTCTCTGGCCCAAAACACGCACACCCTGTGCAGCGCGCCTATCGTTAACATTCGGGACTTTGGAAAGTCCTTCCTCCCCATGCAGCCTTTCATTACAACTAAGTTGTCAGAATTTCCACAGCAGTAAATTCCAGCCAGTTTCACAACCATCCTAGACCTCATTAGATTAACTTTTTCAGGAAACTGTCACATAAAAATGTTGTGTTATTGGGAAAAAAAAAAAAAATCTCACAAAACATCCTAGAGCTACTACTCTTATCACAACAGCTCTACCTGATCATGGAGAGAATACATTTGTCACAAATCACACTCCTCATTTCAAATTCAAGTCAGCCATCATGCTTCTATTTTCTTCTAAGCACATGAACAGTCTGTTTGAAAATTCCAACTTATTCAATTCCTTACTAAAGTCTTCTGCAACTTTTGAGGCAATGGCCTCACACTCAGTGGTTTAACCATTATGGTGTATAACATGCACTGAAAGCAGGAAAGATTCAGGAGAAACAAAGACCACACTCTACGGCACCCATGCAGAGAAGTCATACTGTTGTACAAATAACTTTTAATACACATGTAGGTAAGAGGTCTGCCAAGGAAATCTCTGCAATGCAAACACTCTGAACAAAATTCTGTATGTTCTGAAATCAGGATCATCTCACTATTGATGTACTATAGTATACACAAAATTAATCTTAGTTTAAATATCAAGAAAAACACTTTATCTCCAAAAGAAAACAAATAAAAAACAAAGGGGATTTTTTTGGGTCAGCTCAAGCTTGGAAAAAGTCCCAAACTGTTGCACATACTCAATTCATATTTACCTATTTTTACAGCATGATGGTACAGAGAAGAAAGTAAGAAGACAAGCTGATGCTACATAGCATACATGCTCCCACTGTCAAAAGCACAATTATATGCTGAAGCAACTATTCATTGGCATGCAGTTCAAATATGACCAGTGAACACAATTCTAAAAACATAATTAGGCATAACAGGAAGAACAGCGTTGTATAGACTTTTTGTTATATAAAATAGTATTAGGATATTTCTTACTGTGAGTGTGCAAGGATTCTGATGAAATTGATTGGAAGAAGTTGTATACTCTCTGATTCTGCAGAAAAGCTTGTGAAGTATTTGAAAATAGCTGCCTGAAATTTAAGTGAGAGTTTGTTAAACTCTAATATTATTCCATTGGAAGAATACAGTACCATTTAAAAGCAAAGGAGGCAGTTCTTAAGACATCAAACACCTGAACTTGTATATTAAACATAAACAATCTTAAATTTTACTTTTGAGCTTTGTTGTTCAGTATAAGGTCAGAGTACAGCCAGTAAAAGAAACTGACATGATTTTTTTCTTATTATTTAAAAAGGTATGTGCTTTTGAGCCATCCCAATTCAAACATTTTAGCCACCTGTAGTATTTAATCAAAGAAGAGTTTGGACTGAATCAGAAAAGCACTGGACATTTTTAACGTTTAATTTCCCAAAGCAACACACCTGTTCTTTAAATACACTTACTTGGTTAAATACAAAGTTGAATTCACCTACAAGTCAATATTTCATAATTATCTCCAAGAGCAAAGAGTGGGATTCTCAATACTGCTCTGTACTGAGTCTGTTCCCAGGAGGACAGCAACAACTTCTATGAGCTTCAGATACGAAAACAGGCCAAGAATGAATGTTTTTCATATCCCACAGCAAGTTTTCAGTTATTGCTTGGCAGGAAGCACCACTCAGTTCTATTTTTTTGGAGGTGGGGAAGGGCAGAGGAATTTTTGGCAACTGGGCACATACTCAAGACCCCCAAACAAACATACATTTATGCTAAACTGATACTGTAAGAAAACTAAATTTATATTCAGTAATGTTATCAGAAGATTAATCGCCCAACATTCCACTATAGTCACAACTTAGCTTGCAAATTACATTATAGTTCCTTACTTTAATATGGTTGGATACGCTTAAAGGTTATCCTCAAACTCAGTCTCCTGAGTTCGTAATTACTGTGCAGTGAGGCTTCAAAACCTTTCTGTATTACAGATATGTTCTCTTCAGTCAACCTCTGTTTAACAAGTTTATTAATTTAAAAGCAAAATAGTTTATTAGTCAAAAATTGTTTGCACAGATTTAGTTTTTGGCTTGACAATCAAGCCAATAAAGATAGGCAAACAATACTACAGATAAAAAATAAAAAGAAAATTGGAAAGGGAGAGGTTGAGGCACACAACAGCTCTGTATCTTCTATGGCTAAGCTATTAAGACAAAACCCAAAGATCCAACATGCTTGGACTTGCAGTATATTCTGAACAGGAGCTTGAAAAGCAGTGTCACTACCTAACCTGGTGAATAATTTAAGTTGTTTTGACTAAGGCTGCGCAACCCTGACAGGAAAGAACAAATGTAACAAGATACCTGTAACAAACAAAAAGAAAAGGGAGGCCCACAAAAATCCAAATTGCTGTTCTGAGTTGCAGGATTTGACCAACAATGTCCCACATCCCAGCAAGCACCTTCATTGCTAGACAGTAGGTTATGAGGTATGGGCCGTTTCCTTACACATGTGTGAGCTACATTTAATTTTATATACATGCTTCACTATTACTGTTTCTTCTTTTCCACGTTCAGTTACGTCTCTCACTCTATCCTGTTATAAAATCAGAACATATGTGCTCTGAGTTACTGGTTCTTATATTTCTAAATATACCCTTACCTAAAAGAGGCAAGACCTTCACTGAAGCGCCAATCGTTGCTATATAATGCTGCTCAGGAAAAATATTTCATAGATGCATGATTACTTCTAAAGGTCATTATCTATTAAATTTTTCATAAAA
>VXBJ01007139.1:1226226-1271011 GCA_013400055.1 Nycticryphes semicollaris
CTGCCTTCCCTTTTTCTTTACAAACTGTGTTTATGAAGTAGAATTTCCTATCCAGTTTAATTCAGTCACTTTTCAGGTGATGCATTTTAGGTTATTTGCTAAAACATTAAATTATTTACCTGATTATTGGCTCAAGATCAGCATGCCTTCGTTCTTCCCTCTTCTGAAAACCCTGATTTAGTGCTCTTAAAATAGTCTTGTCAAACGCTTCAGAAGACAGTTCCTTTGGGAGCTGAGAAAATGGTTCATGTTAGAAAACGGGTAGTTGACATTTTAAAGACTCTATTTGTTCACCATCAATCTTTGTATCTTTTGGTATCAACAAGAAACCCCTACTGTTCCAGTTAGTCTGTAAATTAACTTACTCAAAAAGTACAACAAATCATCATAACTGAGTTTTACCAGGAAAAAACCATTGACATAAAGCCTCACACCAAATCCAAGTATAAGATCATTTAAAGAACTACATTCAGAAATTTACCAATGCTATGTTTGTTTCCAGAGTAACTTAAAGCCCTGTTTAATTTCTTTCTTTAAATCTGTCACACACAGAAAGTAGGTGTGAAAGTAACATTAAAAAAATTACCAGGGAGGACTGAATGCATTGTACTCAGTATCATCACTTCACCAGATTAAATTATTTTACAGAAACACTAGTAGAAAGGACACTGTTTCAGTTATACAATACACTAGACTGGGTAATACTGAGATTAATCAATAGCAAATCCTTTTCTAGTTGCTATTAACACTGAAACTTCTTAAGAAAATTCACGATAACTGAGTCCAATGCCAGTAATACAAAGGGATGTCTTCTGATGTTCAAGTTCAGAAGGCAAAAGTCTTGCATGTAGAAAGCATGTATATTTTAAATAAAAAATATTCCCTAGAACAAAGATTTTTCACATCTACCATTTCCAATGTAATGTACTTAATTACACGGAAGCTGATCAAATTCATTAACTTCTATTTAAAAAAGAAATTAGTCTTTTAATTTTAAACTGCCATAGCAAAAATGTTTTTTTCCTGAAGTTTGAAGCTATTGTGAATCTGGTTAACATCTGCCATCAGTTATGATCAAGAGCTCTTTACACTACAGCAGCATCTTCCTTTTGCATATCTGGCACACACCTAATCCGGAGTGCCAGCTGGATATTACATCCTGCTAGTGGTACAACAGCAACACACCAAGTAATCCTTTCGCTGAACGAAGAGCTAGTAGTAGAGAGAGACTATGTCTAATGTAGATAATTGCTTGGTAACACACATAAAAGGAACTTCTGGAATCCAAGCAGGTAGGTGCTGTTATAGCATTAAATTAATACAGTGCTATAGCACCTGAAGTGTAACAGATAGAAACCCAGAAATAAATGCTGAAAGCAGCTGTTCTTAACAGATCCTGCTGCCTTTAATATGCGCTTATTGAGGAACTCTGACTGAAGAATTAGTCAGTATTAACCAAAGGTGCCAAAAAGTTACTGCAGAAGCCTGGAGATGAGCAAACCCCCACGGTCCTGATGTTTTGCATTTAAATCTGCCTCCGGGAACAGCCACAACTCTTTTTCTTTAAAATTTTAATTAAAAGGAAGTCGATTCCTTCTGTAGTTAAAGATTTAGTTATTTGAACCCAAGATTAGGTGCTTAACTTACTTTAACTTCAGGTAATGAGACAGTCTTGTTACTTAGAAGCTTATTGGTCTTTCCACCTATGTGAGTAATTTCCAACACGCAAAGAACTTTCTATGCTTACCACCAAAGAGAAGGTGCTCTTTAACTATAAAGCATCCAATTTATCCCATTACCACCTGAGTTTTTCCCACCAATGCTTCTATTCTGAAACAATTTTTACAGTTATCTTACTCCTATCACCCATAACCTTGGAATTTCCTATCAAGTATTTTGACCACTCTTTTCTGTCCCTAGAAAATAGGGTGTACTACTTAACAATGCTATGTAGGCTGGAAATAAGAACAACAAAAAGCCATACACAAGCGCATATAAAGTGGGCAGCATTTGCAATTCTATGGTGCTTTTTAAAGCAAGGACCAAGTTTTATCCTGCTTTATTTAACAATTCTCTTTCTTCTCTACATACAGCTATCAGATTAACACAAACCAAATGCATTTTTCAGCTCCACACATTCTCCACAGAACACCTCAGCAAGCTCATAGCAGCCTGTGGTTGTCTTCCTCTTGTCCTGCCATCCTCAATATATCTACCCTGCTGGACATGGAACACTTCACATCTTAACAGCTGCCACTAAACTAGACAGCTCTGCAACATTTTGGAACCTGTCTGTCTTCCTGGCTCCTCCTCCTCCTGGCAGGAAGTAGGTTCTAGAGGGTCCATGTAAAAATGAACACAAGCTTCTGATAAGTAAGAGAACGGGAGGCATGCAGTTCAACACTCATCCCGGAGCTGCATGGGATCCAGTATGACAGTCCTGCTTTTAAAGTTAACCTTCAGGAAGAGATGCATGCACCCTACGTTGTGGGATACCCCATCTTCAACCAGACGTGCCATCCATAATTCAAATCCTCACAAATGAAGGACTGGGAACACCTAGTTCCAAGAGTTCCAACTAGATTAACACAGCAGTGAATACTCACTGCTTTGTTTCTACTGTATTAGAAAACACAATGTTGATAATTGAACCAGTGAACGCAACAACGACCTTTGCACAGTAACTGACATTCCACTTGCAATTAACACTGCAGTTAAGAACACCAGATGCCATCAGAACATGCCCAAAACAGATCTTTCATTAGTGCCCTGAACAGTGAGGAATTTAAATAAAGAATTTTCCAGAATAGGTGACATCATTAGACACTGGGCAACAAAGCATCCAGTTCAAGGTTCTACATATGGTTTCATGGGGTCTACACGTAGCCTACGCACACAAGCACATTCCCTGCTTGACAGGGGGGGAGAATAACATAGAGAACTTTTATTTATTTTTTTTTTTTTTAAACACAAGGCATAAATAGTTGCTAGGTTTTCCTCAAAGTTAACTCCTTGTGACAGTGAATGGGCCTGCTTTTTTACTACTGAGGAATACAACAGTAAAGTAAGAAACAACAAATGACTCTAAGGTCATTATATCAGGGACACCAATAAGCAAACGAGCAGTGCTTGTACCTATACATTGATGCTGTGGGAAACATTAAAAACTCATCTGGTAGTTTTATGGTAGTTCAATTTGAACTGTAAGAGCGATTTCAGATGAGACAAATGATCTCTTCGTGGGAAACTCCTGAACCATTCTGTTTAACTCCTCCATCTGTCAGGCTGCTCCATCACAATATATATATGGTTTGAATGGTCAATACAATTGTGAAGTAGAAAAAGCTGGTAGCATGCTTTTGTTTCTGTAATTACACCCTAGAGAAATCACAGCTCTCCTAGACAACTTCTGAAACTATGAACCTGATGGGTAAACACTACTTTTATATTTCAATACATACTTTTAGTAGGAATTCCTGAAGCTCCTGGTGTGTCTTTGTTACACATGTTACTGAAAGATCGGACCAGATTACCTAGTAAGGAAGGAAAAGAGAATAAAGAAAGTTTGTTTTTCCAAATATTCTATCAGTTGGCTGATCTTAACATTTCCATAAATCTGACCATCTCAGTGTAAGAGTTAACACAGATAAGTAAATATCAGGCGAAACAGGGATAATGGTGTACTTTTTCAAAGACTTATACTAATTTAAGACCAACTTCATGTTTTTTGTGGCTAAAGGGAGTATGGATCACCATTCAGGTGAATGCAATGAAGTCCGTGAAGACTACTGGCTTACTCAGAAAGAAGCCAGGCAGAAGGCTCTGTAATTACAGAACTTGTATCAAACAGCCATCATTAACTGCAAAAAACAGGTACCAGAAAAGAAGGACTGTAGGTCAGATGTAACAGATTAAGCTTGTGCTGCCACAATCATGAGTCAAAACAAACAAACAAAAAAGATCTCTCTTTGTTTCTATTACCTATGAAATAATTTTATCTTCCTCAGGCTTGAGTCTTACTCGGTCACATAGAAGTTGTTGCAGGGTACAATTCATAAAGAGTACTGCCAGTTATTGCAGAATTACTCAGGAATCAGGTGGCATTTTGGTATATGCTTCTGTAAACTTTCAGTAGCTTACTGTTCTGACACAGCATGCAAGCGGTAAAACAGCACCTCCACAGGCAGATTTTGAGAAAAATAAGAAGTAAGCTTGGTTAGATTAGTGCGTGGCATTAAAGCCACTTCTGGTCTTAAGATTCCCATTACATGCATGGGAAGATACTGTGTAATGGGAGTGAAGATGGCAATTATAAACATTAATTTACTCACAAGAATCAACAGAATAATGCCAACCACCAACTGCCTTCAGCTTAGTGTCCAGAAATGCCAACTAATCTTTGTGCCCTCAGTTGGGAAACCATAACTGTAATTGCTGTTATAACCTTGAAAAAGCAGTGCCTGGGCAAGTACAAAATGATCTGCAGTGAGGAACACAGTATATACTTACACAGATAAGGAGAGGAAACTCTTTCCTACAAGAACTGAGGTGGAGGAGTTTCAAGCTTATGCAAATAGTTCCCAGACTATCTCCACATTCCCCCTTTAACAAAGGCATTCAAAACCAGTCAAAACTGCCTTCGTGCCGAATTTTCAAAGGAATTTTGTGACTACAGCTATTAATAATCCATTTGGGCAATTCTCAGCTTAAAATGGCATTTTTTTTTTAAAGTTTGTCTCTTCAAAAGGCTGCCACGATTCATGTCAAATGGTTAGTTATGTTTTATCTAAAACATTCTTTTCTTTGGAAAAAAAAATAGATAGAATTTAACTCTGTTTTCAAATCAGGTATACTACCAGACTCATATCTACTGGGCAAATGACTCATAATTCTAGTCAGTCCTTGCTAAGAAAATTACTACTTTGACTCAAGCAGAACATCACCACCAATGGCCTTAGTAGCAATTAGTTAATGCCTACAGCCTTTAATATCAGACCCCAATACCAAAAGTTTCTCTTTCAATGTAGCATGAAGCAGCGTTTCAGGTTTTGTTTAAAATCAGCTCACACAACTGGTATAAATTTTGCCTCTGGCTATTATAATATGTGAAGACTATCCTAGGTAGGCCTTCAAATTTGTTGACATTTTTAGCTTGTTTGGTTTTACCTTAACACACAAACTCCATGGCAAACAACCAACTCCCAGTTTTGTCAAAAAACAGGAGAACTAAACATTCATGAGACCTAAGATTACCATGTGACTCCAAGCAATATATAGCTGCAGAGATAAGACCTGAGCTCCTATACTATTTGATCAATCAACCAGATTTAGAATTTTTTCCAATGCCTACACCAAATTAGCAAAAGCCAAGTTTCCTGAAGTGATGTCACACACCCTACTATGGCTGGTGTTTTACACCTTCTCACCTCATGTCCACAATTAAACAAAACACCTGATCTGCACACAGAACCCAAGGTAATTATACAATGATTCCAAGAAGCTCTGAAAACCCCCACGTAATTCAAAATTGCCTTCTGAGCGGGTATTTGAAACAAGCTGTAAATATCTACAATATGCAGATGTCAGGAAGACAATTACTTTAATATTCTGGAGGTTATTTACTTACTTTGAACGTATACTCCAGATGTTTGTCAGCCCTTTTTCTTGGTACTCCTTTCAGGGTTATCTTCTCAATGTGTACAGCTGAAAGAAAAACACCTTATTGTACATGCCAAAATTACAGTTTGAAAGTGTATCTACTTACTAGGCACTCTGAGAATCACTGTATGCTATTTACTGAATCACACAACCCATTCTTTCCCAGATGCTATTTTACTATAACAAACTGCAGGGGGCAGGTGGAGCCTTGTTCTCTACAGGGTATTCTTCTGGCCTGACCACAGCCCCTTCGTTGTAGACCAAGAGAATCTGTGCATTACCCAGAAGCTTATTCAGACTCAAAGTCACATAAATACAGCATTCTAACCACTGTAAGTGAAAAGACAATGAAAGGAAATCAGTCTGTGTCTTTACTCCAAATGTAACAAGCGCTGATAAAAGCCAGTAACAGTGCCTTCCACATCCATGACTCTGAAACATCAAGTAGTAATGAGAGCAAACTAAAGCAGAAGAATCCCATTTCTGAAAGGCACTAAGGTGGAAGGAAACACTTGGGCAAGGCCTGAAGGAGACAGAAATTAGTGTTAGCAAAGAGAAAATGCAAAGGAGAAGCAGAAAGCTATTACAATCGTATTGTATCATTACACTGAACTGAAAAGGAAGAGGCGTATTTTGAAGTATTAGATACTTTTAACATTCCTTCCCCCGTCGACTGTATTCAGGTTTAGGCAAGTTCTGGCTGTGACGTGGTAAGACACAGCACCCTATCCTTTCGGGATCTGGAGGTTTGGTTGAGGACACATAACATAGCTCAGGTAATAGTCCATATAAAAACTCCTCACGTAGGTGAGATGGGATTTTCACTTTCCCTGCTGTGCTGACTTAAGAATGCAACGGAAATCTATTCTTTTACAAGCATGAATGCATCTTTACATGTTAAAAAAAATAAAATTATTTAAAGAACAGTTCAATCAGCTCTGTACCATTAATGCTTCCTTTCAATGACTTTGAAACTTTTTTGTTTTGGGGGAGGTGGGAAGAGGGCGGCATTACCAGCTAATGTTTTCCGTTTGATTTTTAACTGCATGTTTGCATGGGATATATTGGGAAGTATGCATAGCAATAAAAATTCTGAAGTCAACATCCTACAAGTGTATGTCACAAAGCTAATTCTTGGAGATTAGTTAATTGCCATTTCATCTAACTTAAACATCTGTAATGAATTTTGTTAAAGTTACAATTATAAGCGCTAGATGATCAGTTCATTTTTATCAGTTAATGAAGATTATTACAAAGCAAAGAAATCCGAGATGCACTAACGATGCCAGACAATAACATACACCTATATACCACAAAAAGCCAAATGTTTGGTGACTTAAACTTTAACCTTTCTGATGTAGGTAAAAAACACTGATAGGACTATGGCGTAACATGAGTTTTCGTGCAGCAAATTTTCTTAATGGCCAATGTTTAAATTGATACCATCAGCTGAGTTGATAGTCCTGAGTTAATTGAAAAGTTGATTCCCATGATTGGAACTGCGAATCATGGTTTAAATTGCATTTCACTATATGCATATATTTAGCATACATAATTATGGAAACCAGCAGCATTCACTGACAAGCTTCTTTACTAATGACATTGTGTTTATTTTAAGCTACTGAATGTTCTCAGTGCTAAATATATTTGTCCTCAAGTATAAAGATGGGTAGTACTTTCAGTTTCCTTAACTTTTTATTGCTGCAGCGTGCTTCATCATAAAGTGATACAACAGGTAATTATAGTGTTGCTGCTGCACAGCTTCAGTTCCACAGTTTCTAAAGACCGCTTTAAAATTCTGTTTCTACAATCAAATTTTAAATATTCTAAATGGCTAGACAGAGAAGAAACAAGCCAGTGAGGCTTGTTACCTGCCTGCATTTATTTTGGACATAACACATGCATTAAGGACAATTAAGCCAAGCATGTGTGTGTGTGTGTATATATATATACACACATATATACACACACCCCCCACTGCTGCCATTTTAAGTCTAAGTTAAGATTTCTAAAAATCATTCATCACAGCTGAGAATAAAATAAACCATGTTTTATTATCAGTGCTATTTTTGAGATTTCTGTAGCGGGTACTCCCTTTCTAACATATACCTATATAGCAAACATCACAAAATTATTCTGATCCTTCACTGTAGTTTCTAACTATGATAATACAAATACTGACAAGTATTTAAGCTCTTTGCCAGACTCAATTATTCAACTTTTCTATGCTTCTGTTACTTAAATCAAGTGTTGCTAAAGAGAATCTCCCTTTTGTGTTTCTCATTTGTGAATGTGAACACTTTGAACTCCATAAAAGGATTTGAAACAGGTTTGTTGTCTGTAATCTGCCATAATCTTTCTCTGTCTTTTTTGGAAGCAATTACAACTCTCCAATTTCCTGCCTTCTATGTGTAATTAAATCTCCACAGTAAAAACAAAAAGACATTTATGAGGACAAAAGGAATAGCAATAATTTTCCCAGATTGCCAGCTCTTCACTATCTGCAGGATAGTGTAGACTAATTTTGAGTAGACAAGAGATTTGCTAATCTTGTTGGAGAATAAAGGGCAAGAATAAATCTGTTTTCAATAATGCTCATTTCTTCATAGAGAAGAAAACTGTGCTGGCAATTGCACAGAATTCTGTTTACACTCCGAAGCCTTGTTCTCATTCTCCCCAACAGACCCAAAAGAATACTTACTTCTAGGGAAAGCCTGTCACTTCCACAAACTACCACTTCTATAAAACCTCTAAATATGTGGTATTTCTTTCTTTTTTTACTTTTTCAGATTAATCAGATACAAGTGAATCAAGTAGCAAAAGCTACCCACTGTTTCACAGGATCTTCATGCTTAGTTTTGCTTCAAAAATCTGAACACCATTAATATGACTGCATTAAATTTTCTTCTTCTCTCCCAAATTCCACGTCCTTTTTCAGGAGGAAGCCCATTTGCAAGCAATTTTGTGCATGCAGTAACTAATAGCAGCTAACAAGAATGACACCTTGTTACCTTGTTATAATAAAGACAAGACCAAGTAGGCAGCAGAAAAGCTATTATACTTAACCAATCACTGCAGTTGCTCATTTCAGATGAACAGCAAGACAGATGCAAGATTTCTACAATTCCAGGCAGGGTTTAGAGTTCATAAAAAGAAACCTCAGACAACATACCTTCTCGCTGAGGTCTGTGGGAAGCCATTGGCAGTCCATCATGAGGTCCTGTAGTTCGTTCTAGCAAACTGGTCTCATTACTTGACATGCAGTCACTATGGGAAAAGTCATTCTAAATTGAGAAGGGAAAAAACAAACAAACAAACAGAAGTGTCTTAATAGAATGTACTATTATCAAAGCTTGCTCTAAACAGCAGAAATTACCAAAACAAATTCAACAGGTTGAACTAGATGATCCTAGAGGTCCCTTCCGGGCTGGACCATTGTATGATTCTATGACAGGATAAAAGCCTGAAGCTCTTGACAATGGCAAAAAGGTGGTCATTAGCTATTTCAGTTCTTAGTTTTTTATTTACTTATTGTCAACTATAACCTGCAATGTTTCACTGACCCTATTTTAAAAACAAAACAGGGTGGAAGACAGATCATGTGCCTCTAGGGTACCTCAAACCAGCCAATGCAAGATCATTAGCACACAGAACTTAAGTGCTAACTTACTGTTCGTATTAACTCTTTCAACTACATCCACAAAGAGCTAGGAAATACTGCAAGTTACTAGTCAGTCTCTGGATTAATCCATTTTCAGTGAGGCACCTCTATTTATCTGTAACAAGTAGTATAACATAAAATGCCATCTACATGCAAATACCCTATTGGTGGTAGCAGCAGAGGCAGGAGCACAGAGGTAGGGGGAGAATGCAGTTCTCCGTTTAGCACCACAAATCAATCAAATACTGGTTTTCATTAAACACTGAAAGCTCAGAGGGTTGGTTTCTTGGGAAAGCTTTCAAAAGAACCAAGTTAAATAGAGGACATCCAATGCAACACAAGTATTTGGCAACTAGCCTGCAAGAAAACTAGAAGGTAAATAGATACCTATCTTATTAGTAACTCTATAAAACAAATAAAATTCCTGGTAGAAATTGATACTTTTTGGAGTAGATGTATTTTGAAAGTTCAAAATCTGATCCTCTTATTCAGGATGAAGAGCAATGCTCCACTGAAAGACCTTCATAAGAGATGCATGAAGGAAAAACATAAAAATAAGAATACTGAAGATTTAAATATGGGAAGCGTAAAACTCTGGAAATAAATGCCAGAATATACACAAAATATTTTTTTGTTTGTTTTTTCCCCTGAAGGGACAAATCAGCAGTCAGGATTAGCTACCTTGTTTGGAAGAGAGGACCCCAAGATGGTCACAACGGGTAGAAAAGAATGAGGAAGCACAGAAGTGTCAAAGACATTGGAATCCACTTGCACTTTGTGAATTCTTCAATGAACTTCTTCAGATTTGACAGATGCACAAACTAAAGCTTACTTCATCTTACAAAACCAGCTTTTCATCATCTACAGAGTGGGTACAATATATTCAACTCATTTAGAACCCAGTAGGTATACAGGCATCAAGCCTGCCCTGAGCATATTGTTAATCTAACTTTCATCAGTCCCATCAACAGCAGTCCACAATTAGCAGGTGAACATCTATGTGCCTTTAGACTACACTACAGATGGTCTGAGGAGCTGAACAATATTTCAGCTGTTTTATCTAAATCAGCGTATGGTTTATGTTCTACATTGACTGTCAGTAATTTCAGGTTTCAAAGCAACCAGACTTAAAATATAAAGCATGCTTTGTGTCCTCAAGATAAAACTCATTCCAGCCCCTAGTCACTCAGCAAACAATCTCAGCAAATGCAACTGATCAAAACAGAATTCCATGCTTCAAACATCTAATACATTGTGAACACACTGTCAGACTTGAAATGAAAAACAAAAATAGCTGTATATCAATGAGATTGCATTTTAACAGCTTTAGCAAATTTGCAACTTTATTTTAATTAAAAAAAAAAAAATAAATCACAAACATGCTCCTCAGACTCCCATTAATGCTGTTTTGTTAGCTGTTTCCTGACAACTGTGGACATAAGTGTTAACTCCTGGTCATGCATTATTCACAAAACTGCTGGCATTTGAGCATTAAAGTTACCCTGTTAAAACTGTGATTCATTAAGACTGTCCATAAAAAGCCCTACTGATTAAGTGGATGTATCAAAACTACATAAGCTAACAAGTTTAGCATATATTTTGGTACGAGAGTCTTGAATGTCTTCCTGACATGAAATCAAACAACCTAAACAAGATTTCTAGAGAAGCTCAGTGTCAGTTCTGTGGCAGAAGTAAGGTCTTCCTTAAACTACAACCACACACTTGGTGAACAGCAACTTTGATATCTTTCTTCCAAACCACATAAAGAAGACAACAGACATTTGGATTAACTCTGACAGAGGCTCTCAAACTATTCAGTTTGGTTTACTTATCTAAGATGTCTTTTTCCACCTCTGAAAACATGATTGTAAAAGCTGAAAGCAGTGCTTTGTTCATTTTAAGGAACAAGCTGAAAATGAAAATTCCACCTAATCAATTACCTTTTTAAAGAAAAAAAAAATTCACAAGTAGATCTAAAACCAATCAAATTTGAAGTCAATCCTTTTTTTTTTTTTATTCAAAGTCAAGCTATTTGTTTTGATTAATGGAAAAAAATTACAGTCTATTCTAGTAAACAATTGCTAGTTAAGAAGTCAAAGAAATTGTGAGCAGTTTTCAGAAGAGGCATGGAAGTAAGATTTACTTCAAAGATGTAAAGCTCATGTCAAAGATACATTAAATATTGCTGCTACACCTCCCAGTACTAGAAAACTGCCTTTCACCTAGCACATACATCATCTTTGTAAAAGTATTCAAATATTTTGCAGATAATTATTCTAGGATGGTTACTTTTCTATCTGTGGCAGGCAGCATTCTGTACCAGGCAAACTACATCCATATTTAACGACTCCCTCTAAATTGCAAAATATTACATGGTTCAAACCTGTATTTGAACAAGTCCTGATATTATTTTATAAATCATCCTAACTATAAAAAAAAAAAGTTGATAATTTATTCACTTGAGAAATTCTTCACCTAGAATGTTAAACCAGTAATATGTACAGTGTGTATTTTGTGAATGGCAGCTTTCACAATACCTAGTGGAACACAGGAGGCAGACAGTAGGGTAATCCAGGGCAGTCATAAGCTTTACCTTATGGCCTGCAAGCCTTGTTTCCGTGCCAGCTCCAGATCCTATCTTAAGCCACACTGCAACTCTTCACATTTGGTGTTAGCTCCTGTGACAGTCCTACCTCAAACACTCCCAAGTAACTCAAATGCAAGTGGCATTGTCAGAGCGGACAACTCGAGCACACAAGCGACAGGAGTTCCTGTCGAGGGTCATACTGTATAGTGCTAATTGTGCTAGTCATTTCCTGTCAATGAATAAAATGTACTCACACAACACACGCAAGTGCAAGGTTAATTCTTGCACAAGCCTTTGTCACTGTAAAGCTTTCCCATGCAAGGATTCACTGCAGCTCATGCTGCTGCTGCTAATGATTAAAATACAGTGAAGCAAGAAACGTGGGTGGCCCCAAACCAGTTGCCAGATAATTAATTTGATAATTGCACACATCTTTGTGACGGGCTAGAGGATTAACTACATTTCTCCTTGAAGGTGAAATGAGCTAAGAGAGCACTCTAAAAATTGTCTGCTCTCACAACCTAGACCAGAGTTTTGTATCTCTAACATCTTCCCTCATACGGTTGACAGCAAGTACCATATTAAAAAACAAAACAAAACAAACACCAATCACTTGAGATGTTTCCTGGGACTGTAAGAACATGCAACAAATGTCAGAAGTGGAGAGCCATCCTGCTTGGAAGGATGATGCTTTGTATTAACTAGTGTATGCAAGCTGAGCAAATCTCAGCTGAGCTACACATGACAGATGTCCAAACTCTGCCTTCTATTAATGTAGATGGCTGATCAAAAAAATGTTACTTTGGTATTGGTTTGGCAATATGTAATGAAATCTGTTATTGGATAGCCTAGTAATCATCACAAGCAAGTGACTGATGCACACAGGTCTCCTGATGTTTGCACTGCACTTTCATAAAGGAACTATTCATGCATCAGCTCTCGTGAGCGCTAACAAGGGAAACCTGCTTACAGCAGCCACACAGCTTAATTAGTTCTACGTGTCCAAATATGAAAGTTTATTTTTCTGCAAGACTTCAGTGAATGTGCTGTTAGGGACAGCAAACTTAGCCTTGCACGTACAAGCAGGAACTGGCAAACAAAACTATGTGAAAGAAGGCTTCTTGTAAGGATCAAGGTCTAACTCATGATCAGGAGTTATCGACTACAGCATCTGTACCTCAGAGAAACTTGAGTGATGTCAGAATAATCATTAATAGATGTGGTGTCAATTATAAGACAAAAAGCCAGGATTTGCTTAAGACAGTCCATAGAAGTTACCACCACCTTACTGTTTCACAACTGCAATAGACACATAGCTATGTCATGAAGTTAGCACACAAAGGCTAAACACCACCTCTTAATAAGCAGCAATCAGCTGAAACCACACGTGCACTTACACGCTGCTGAACCCTCTCTTGATGACAACAGAAGTGAAGAGGCACAGCCTTGTACTCAAGACTGTGTGCAACTCCATCTGCACCCTATCACCTAATTCTTGTTGTGGGTTGGATATAGGGATAGAACGTCCATGCCATTTAATACTTAACTAAGCCTCCAGAGGTCCCAGCTAACCTCAGTCATTTTGTGATTCTGTGACCAGACCTCAAACCCTGTAACACGTGAAATAGAAGCTTGACTGGCTGAACGTATGGTTCAAATGGATAATGTGTTAATAGGGCAGTTGCACATATCTAGTAAGTTGGACTGCACAGAGAATGCACGGTTGCCCAGGAGTACTTTAAGTCATATTTGCTTAGTGAAACTATTTTAAGAGCTCACTTGTAAGAGGAAGCCACAAAACACTATGAGGGAGATGTAAACCTTTTGAAAAAACATCAGCTGATTCAGGGAGGAAAAGCACACCACATGACAGCTTCAGCAATCACATATAAACTGCCTTGTAGCACTGTAAAATCATGACAATTTTGAGACAAAGGGCATACCAACCTCTCACGCAGCATTAACAACTTCAGCTATCAAGGCCTGTGACAATTATACTTGAAGCACTACCTTCAGCAGCTGGTACATCATCGCAGTCACCGACAGCAGCGATGTACAGCGCTGGGGGAATACTGCACGTTGTGTTTGCTAGAAACACAGCATATCCTTGCTCTAAGTCTCATTTGCATCTGAGCTTTTAACTGGTTTTAAACCACAGTTTCAGTCCAACTTAGCTAGCAACAAAGTGAGAGAATTTGAGGTTAAAGCCAGCAATGCAACAATTCAGGTGCAACTGCATTGCTAGCTGGTTGCTCATCCAACAACTTTGGGTAACTTCAGGACTTTTACAATTGTCTGTTGAGTGAACAAGAAAGTTACTTGAATGTATTAGTTCAGAGCGACATTAAAATTATACTCACAACAGCCTGGAGTGACAGAAAGATCTAAAAAGAAAACATTTATTTGCCCATTAAGAGTGGTTCACTGAAGTACAATTAATACTGAGAAGAGATAATGCCTTCATCACTACTTTTAACTACTGACAGAGGGTAATATGTCATTTTGTCCAGTTCTTGAACCCAAAAGGTCTAAGCAGAATAGTTTAAAAGCATTAACTCATGTATGGAAATTCTGAATAACAGAAAATCTGTCATGTTCTTATCTCACTCTTAAGACGGCTTCCCAAGGCATTAAATCTCCTTTCACTAACTATTAAAGGTAATTTTACTTTCTTCTCTCACAAAGGACAAGATTGAGGTAAGGCAAGAAGTTCAGGAAGGAACGCAGTTTCCAACCAGATCTCTGAGCTCATCCTCTGCAAGCTTTAGTCTCCAGAAATATAAATCCTTAGACTTGGAGGATACCACAGATATTCACCGAGTCTTGAAGGAAAGTAGACACTTAGTATTAATGGAGTTAATATAGATTCAACTGTGAAATCATGCCTCTTCTGGGGCAGCTATGGCTAGACACAGACATTGGCAAATAAATGTGACAGAGATTTAAGCAGACAGAATCCTATAGACTTCAGTGGTTTGCCAGATACAGCCATCTTACTGCTGCTGTCTGCATCCCTTCTGCAGCAGTTTAGAAGGAGCTGGGAGTTCTTGGTACTCCAAGCCCAGTGAGACCCTGCTGTCTCCAAAATAAGTCAACATCGGGCAACAGTGAGAAACAGACCACAGCTTAATAGCAGTAATCTAAATGCATGCATCAGGAAGTCATGGGTATATTTTCAATGCTGTCAGCGCTCATTTAATATGTTGGAGAAGAAACTGGCACGGAAATCAGTGAGAGGCTGATTAACGCTTCATAAAGGGACTGGGCAAGCCTACAAATTTCTCTTGTCCTAGTGCCTCATACTTAGAACCAAATGACTAAAACAACAGAGAGCAGTGAAAGTTTTTACTCAGCAATTTCCTGGAGAATTAGCATACAAATTTAGACAGAATACTTTCATTTCAGGCATTGTCTTTTATATAGTTATGACTTCCTTTCCAGAAGACTTCCAGTAACGCTTCTGCAAATCCTTAACTCCTGTTTGGAGTCAGAGAAATTCCTGTTCAGGGACAAGGTTGACTGGGGAGGCTGGAATACTTTTTATCTACCTACGTGAAACTTGTAAAACATTTGTATTTTCCCAGAGCTTACTACCATTTAGAAGATCTTTGCCTACAGTAAGAGGACATTTTTTATCTTTCTGTCTCTTA
The DNA here is from genome assembly GCA_013400055.1 of Nycticryphes semicollaris. Classification (NCBI taxonomy): domain Eukaryota; kingdom Metazoa; phylum Chordata; class Aves; order Charadriiformes; family Rostratulidae; genus Nycticryphes; species Nycticryphes semicollaris. Next base: position 1,241,783 of record VXBJ01007139.1, read on the forward strand.
TTTAAGCCAGACTCTGAAGACACACTTCTCCTTATACTCAACTGTATGACACTAAAAAGAGCACACTGCAGCTTCAAAACGGGATAGTCTGTATTTTTGTTCCTACTGACAGAGCTCTTAGATTCTAACACGAAGTTCTACTGCAAGTCACTGAAGATCAATTATAAAAGCACTCTTCTAATTTGCAGACAAAATACCCTATAAATAGAAGACTACTAAGAAAGATACTCTGTAAATAGAAACTTTCCCTTTGTTTGTGAGTAGAGACTTTTTCTGTAAAGAATCCTCCAGCCAGCTAATTATAATAGTACTCAGCAAACCATTTTCTCCAGGAGATTCCTTATTTCAAGAGAACCTTAGTTCTATTACTGTCAAGTACACCTGATTAGATGTTCTAGTATCTAACGTAAGCCACATTTATTATGTTAGTACATATTCAGAACTCCTTTGGTGTTTCAGTGTACTGATCTCACATCTTGGATGGGACTGACTTAGTGTTTATCACGTTCTAACAGCTTTGATACCAATGAATTTACTAAACAAATATAATTAACACAAGAATTAAGCTATGTGTTCTGTTACTTAAACCAATACACATAGTGGTATCAGCAGACTCTGCACATTAATGCTTGTTTTATGTCTACAGATGTGAATGCTACTGATTTATTTCAACTTTGAATCTAAAGTTCATAATCTGCACAGCTTAACCTACCAATGACTTTTTTCCAAAAGGTGTCATAAAAAACTACACCTTCATTTAAAAATCTGCCATCGATATCAAGTGTTTGTACCTTATGTTAAAAAGTATTTCAGAAGACTTTCTTAAAGAACCAAAGCTTATGCATTTATAATGCAACCCTACCTCTGCCCATCTCACTCCAACAGTCCTATCACCTACTACTTTTGAATTTATCAGCCATTTCCAGCTGTCTTTGTTAAAATGTATCACTAAGAAACATTAAATTCTTAAAAGATCATAAAAATAAGATACCAAAAAGAGTAGCAATCCTCTTAATCCTTTGTCAAGAAGCAACTTTAACGTGAGCTCCATCTTATCAGACAGCACAGATCCTATGCAGAAAACATAATCCCCATCATGGGAAAAAGCAAACTGCTTTATGTTCTAGTAAATCACCCACAAACTCTATGTAAGCGAATCTCTCAAGTTCAGCTGCTCATTGTAACTAAATGTTGTAGTTCCTTGAAACTGCAAACCAAGCCATTTTGTTAGATACGCCACATGCAGTGACATGGTCCTTACCCTAAGGAATTCAGACTCTAAACTTGACAAATAAACTACCTGGCTCAGTTCCAGGTCTGAAAGTCATCACCTCTGTAGGTTGATTCCATGTCACCACTGCTTGCCACAGGTAGGTGTTATTCCACGAGCCATGTGAACAACAGCTCTCCTACCACCTTCAGACTGTTCAGAAGATGTAAGCTGAGAAAGCTCGGGGGTGTTAAGGAAGGGAAGCCCAGAGCACAGCTAGCAGACTCCCAGCACAAAACTTCTCTTGTGGTTTATCTGCTCGATAAACTGGGCACACTGCAGGCCCTCCCGGGACAGGCCGCGCGTGTGGCAAAGCCTTCCAGCAAAGACCCCAGGGTCTCCCCCCGCCCGAGATTTCCTACCACCAACAACCCCCCTCCCTTCGGGAGAAGGTCTAAGGGATCGCAAGCGTCCGGGGCAGGGCCAACCTCCCCAGACCGGGGACCAGCGGGACCGGCCGGGTCCCTTCCCCGTTATGCAACAGCGGGCGCCGCCCCTCCCCCGGCGGGACGGAGAGGAAACCGCCCTGACGGCACGTGACCAGGAGCGCAGGCTCCGCAGCCGCCATCTTGAATGGGGGCGGGAAGCGGCGGTGACCATCAGTCACAGAATCCCGGCCCGGGGAGGGGTCTGGCCGAGCGGCTCGCGGCACACCGGCCTGCTCGCCCCACCGGGATGGCGGGGGGGAAGGAGGGCTGTGCCCTCACCAGACGGGGAGGCGCCATGATCAACCCGTCCTCCCTACAAACAAAGCAAGAGGTCAACCCCTCAGGCCGGGAAGGGAGAGAGTGCCGGGCCCTTACGGTGCTCTGCGCATCGGGGTCAGTGCCCCCGCCCCTTACCGGTTGTCCTGCCCCCGCGGAACCGGGATGTCCTTCCTTAACAGGGGAAGAGAAACTCCTTCTGCCAGGTGCGGCCGCTGCAAAACGTGACAGGAGCCGCAGGGCCTTACCGTGCAGCCGTGAGGGACAACAGCAGGGCGGCCCCGGCGCGGGGGGAGGACAGGACATGGCCCGGTCGCGCAGGCTGGAGGGGCGCAGGGCATCTGCGGGGCGGGAGGTGAAGCCGCCGGTGCTGCATGGCTACTGCCAGCATGGCCAGGGAGGGAGCCCTGCCCTTCTAACCCGGGGCCAGCCGAGGAAAGATTCAAAGAGGCCTTTATGAACCGTATTAGTTCACAAATGCAGAGCCCTGAGGGCACTTAAATTTGAGAGATTAAAGGAGGATAAAAAGTCTGCAGATACCTGACATGATTTTAAATCAAGCCCAATTTATCAGTACAGCTGCATTTTGCCAGAGAAGTCTTTAACCATGCTACTAACTCCATTTCCACCAGCGTCTTATCTGCAAGGGTCCCACTGTCCCTGTGAATGTGCACTGAAAATAATCAGCAGAAACTCATCAATCCCTCTGTTCCCTGTCAGCCATTATTACCCAGAAGATGCTCTGCTGTATTTACAATTCAGCCATTAAGAAAGGAAGAAGAGCCTACAAAAGGGATGCCGTTTCAGCCCAGTGTGGACTAGGGACTATGTGATACACATGTTCAGCCAAGCTGACTTGGGTCTCTGTGTTCCCCGAGTAAACGAAACCACCACAGCTTGGAACGGCTGCTCTTACACCAAAGCCAGAATGCTGCACAAACCAGACTGCAATTCCAGTCGTTGATGAGGGCCTAATCTCCTCATGCGTTTGGTGGAACACACTCAGCAGCTACAACCGATGTGCCAGTTTCAGGCAGGAAGTATGTTTCCAGTTATTCGCACTTTAAACCCAGGGAGAACAGTGTCCAGTTTTACCACTTCCTGCAGCTCAATCTTCATTCCCTGAAGATGGACTTCCAGGGTTCAGTTTGGAATAGCGTTAGACTTGATGCAGGTCAATGAGCCGAAATAAACAAGTTTTGGACTTAAGCTATGGATTCATTATGATTTCAGTACCGTAACATCTACCCACTAGTTTATGACCTGCCAAATGTGTTTTGGTGTTAAAATGACACAAGCATGTGCTCAATGTATTTTGAAGGCTTAGAAATTCATTCCCATCTCCTCAAGAGCATATCCCATCTTCACCTCCTTTTTAGGAACCATTCCTTTTGTATGGCAAGCAACGTAAAACGCATTTGTGGGAGTGGCTGCATTGGATAGCACTGAAGTAAACTTAGAACCAAAATCCAAAACCCCTAACCCTTACTGTTTCGTACCGTTGCCTGTTAAGTACCCGATGCAAACCTGATGTGTTCAGTTAACAGCATCATAAACACCAGCTTTCCAGCCCTTTCTTCCCCTTTGCGCAAGAGGCCATCTATGGACCAAAACCTGCAGAGCTCCAAGAGGATGGTTTGCTTGTGTAAATATGGGGCAGATTTTAAAGCCAACGCTCACCATGAGGGCAGCAATGAACGGCACGGGGGGAAAAATCTTAGTTCTAACACAGCTGCTGCTGCACAGGTGAAGGCTTCAGTGCCACTCACTGTAAGTCTTCGTTCTCAGTGACAGCCACCTTCTAGCAACAAGTGGCACATCTGCCTTCAAGATGTGCTTTGCCGTTTCCTGACAGCCACCCAGAAAATACGCTTTTCTCTGAACAGAAGCCCCAGTTGTGACATTTTAATTTGTTCCTTTAGCAGAATGATTACCACCCCATCCTTAAATGCCTTCAGCCACCTACTGAACATGGGTTTTCAGAGAGCCTGCCGCAGAGCCACAGACTGCTGCCCCGATCCTTGCCAAGCTCAAGCCTAAGTCTCATTTGGGGGTGAGAAGCAAGTTCCATATAAAAATTATTTCAACGCATTCTATTGTTTGAAGCCTCCAGAGAATGCTGTCTCAGGCTGTATTATTTCTATCTAGCATTATTATTATTTTCTGTAAGTTTAATCAAGCTGATGCTTGTACTTCTGCATGGCACAACTTCTTCAGCAGCCCACCGGTCAGGCTGTAGCAGTACTCTGCACCCTGCACTCCAGCAGGGCAGGACTCAAAAAGCAGTGCTCCAGAAAGCATGGTAGGCTAGGAAGTCATCCCTCCCTCCCCAGTTATACCATGTAATAGTCAGGCACCGTTACGTCACAAGACATTCGTACTAGACGCTACAGAAGCTTGTGGGGGAGGCCGGGGCCTACACTGCCATGGCTGGGAGGGGGGGAACAGGNGGAACCGCCTGATGAGATGGCGCGGCGGGAAGAGACCGGGACACGGTGTTACCTGGGCTTGGTGACGGCCGAAGCCCTCCTCTTCCTGGTCCCCGCACAAGGCCCTCCGCAGTCGCTCCAGGTGCTCCCGCAGGGTGACCCGCTGGTGGAAGGAGAACGCCGGGTGTAGTGAGGCCATAGTGAAGAGGAGGAGCAGCTCCTCTTGCGCGCCGAAGCCCAGGCCCTGGGCGGCGGAGAGGCCGGCCTGTCCGTTTTCTCCAGCTCCGTCCATCACCACCACCACCTCCTCTTCCTCTTCGGCCCCCTCCTCCTCGGCAGCGCCCGCCGGGGGCCGCCGCGCCGGGCAGCTCTGCAGGATGGAGTCAACCTGGGGCAGGAGGCGGTGGAGGCGGCCGGCGGCCTCTCGGTTCTCGGAGCCCAGCAGGGCCAGGTAGACGATGAGCTTGGAGCGCACGGCCGGGTCGCGGAAGTCGCCGAGCTGCCCGGGGTCGCTGAGCCCGTTGGCCTTCGCCTCCGAGTCGCGGAGGCAGTGGTAGTCCTTGCGGGCCAGGTCTTCCAGGCAGGAGCCCAGGAACCGCAACTCCAGCGGGTTGCACAGGTCCAGCAGCCCCACCATGAACTCCAACCGCTGCGCCGAGCCCAGCACCAGCCCAAACCACTCGTACACCGTCTCCTTGTCGGTGCGGGCCGCNGCGGGCCGGCGCCCGGGGCACCTGCTGCAGCTGGAGACGACAGTCCAGAGCACCGCCGGGCTCCTTCAGACCCAGCCCTGCGGCTGCCGCCTCTTCCGCCGCCGCCTTGTGGTTCGTCTGCTTCAGGGGCAGCTTCATCTTCAGCATCCTCGGCGCGGGGGGAACGCGGGCATCCGACGGGGGCGGCAGGAGGCGGCCGGGGGGCGGCGGTCAGCGGGAGCCGCTCATGCTGCCGCGGGCCCAGCCGGCGCGAGAGCAACGGTCCCAGCGTGCGCGCGCCCGCGCGCGTGGGGAGTGGGCGGTCGGGTGGGGGAAGGGCAAGCCTGGCTGGCGGCGGCTCCCGCAGCGGTTCCCCCTCCCTCCCCGCGCGCGCGCGCGCAAATCCGGAGGCAGCAGTTGGCAGCCGCGGCCCCTGCTGTGCGCGGACTGAGCGCGAGCTCCCGGCGGAGGGGGAGGGGAAGGAGGCCGGGCGGAGCGCACCTTTCCGCCTATCGGTGCCGCCGACGTCAGCGCGCTGGCAAAGCGTGCGCGGCGCCCGGGTTGGGCGGGGCTGGGAGCCGTGAGTCCGGGCTCGAGGCGGCTGTTTCGCTTCAGGCCCAGGCCCAGGCTCGGGCCCGGGAGCGGGCACTGGGGTTCCCTCGGCGTACAGTCGGCCCGCAGCGGGCATCGCTCCCTGCCGAGGCCTAGGCCTGGCTGCCGCTGGTACCGTGGAGGTGCCCTGCAGCGGGCTTGCAGAGGTGAGGCAGGGGTCGCAGAATTGTCTGGGACTATTTCTCACCTCCCAACGAGTGGAAAGTGGCAGTGGTTGACCCTGAGCTGCGCGGGGTGACAGCGGGCACGGAGCCGTACCCCTTACCGCCCCGGGCAGGTCTGAGTCAGCGGGGCCTGACTACTGGTGCGGCCCCACGTTTACCCAGTGCACCCGATTGCACACGCAAATGGCAGCGGCTTAGCAGTCACCTGAGACGAGCAGAGGAACGAACCTCCCTGTCTCCTAGCTAAATGATTTTCCTGCGATAAGGGTGTGTGTTGACTGATGACTAGGTTGTGGTGCACAGAGGCATGTGAATTTACCCATAGCTGGCAGGGCCAGGGCCAAAGCTGCACCATGCAGGTGGAACAATGCTAATTACAGAAACATGGCTGCTACAGGCTTTTACATTTCTAAAGCAATTTAAACCATTTCTATTGTCTTACTTCTAAATTACTACTGTTACAGTATAGTGTGGCTCTATCCACCAGGCAGTTGATGATGAAAAAAAGTGTGGCAAAATGTCTTGTCATGAAGTAGAGGACTTGCTGAATTCTCTTTTCCCCTGTTCTGTTCCAGGCTGGTGGGATCCACAGCAACGAAGAGCCAACAATTACAAGATTAAGCAGTAGTCGGGGTGATCAGAAAGTTGGAACGCTCTTTGCTTCGATTCCCACATTTTTACATAAAGACAGTATATTTGAAAGCAGAATCAAGCCTGTGGCTTGCAGAGCAATGCGGTGAAAACTAAAATGTGTTTTAATTGCAATTATGCAAAGCAGCATCCCTGAACTGCTTACAGCAACAAAGTACAAATTGCCAGTGCTAACTCCCCCTTATCTATCTGTCCAGAAGCCGACTGCTACAATGAAAGAGCCTGCTTATTAAACAACTAAGTGAATGTCAGATTATAATAATCTTGTCCTCATCACTCAGGTTTGCCACAGAGCAGTCTTGAATAGTGCTTTTATACTAAATCATATCCTGCATTTATATATATATATAGTATATATATATACAGCAGGCATATCTATTTTATTTTTAAAAAAGCCAATGAAGGACTAGCTAGTAGGTACCATATGGTAGGTTTATAGGTTCTTGCTGCTTGATCCTCTTCTAGTAACACAAAGGGACTTGAACCTGACTCACTGCAGCTCTGCTCATCACCCCTGTGTCGTTGTCACTGTCCTCACAGCCTCTTCCAGGTGCTGTAGCTTCAGGAGTGAGGAAGGGTTCCAGTCTTACCCTTTCCTCCTCCTGGACCGCCTTTGCTGGAAAGTGAGGAACAGGCGCAAGAAGTCTCATAAACCCATTTTATCCTCCTTTATTTTCTCCTGTTTGCAGGTTAGGGCCTGGCTGGGTCCATTAATTGTTCCAGATCCCTACAGTTATTAGTCAAAGCAGCTACCATAATACCCCAGGGTCATATTTTCTTATATTGTCATTACAATGTAGTAATTCTAGAATTACAGTAGTTCTTGTCATATTTTCATGATGTTTTTTTTTCAAAGACAAATTACTGTGACTGTCTCAGGGGATGTGCCAAGCTGGAATCACAGAAGCACAGAAACAAGGCTTAAGGTTTCTGCTTAATAATTTGAACGGATATTTAGTTTGAATAGAATTTGCAGGATCAGAATTGTGACGGTATGAATGTTAGAAATAACATTTCGTACTTTAACAATGCACCATTCAAGTGAAACGCATCACGATTCCAAAGAAGTAACACCACAGAGAGTGAAAAAAGGAATTTAATTTGGGGGGAAGGGGAGGACAGGCATGACAGAAAGTGAAGATCCGCTGATCCGTTTGTAAATCCACAAAGGTAAGACAAATGACCCACGCACAAGGATAACTGTTGAAAGTGCACTCCCTGAGTCCAGACAGTACTTGAACCCATCCCTATTTGTGTTAGTTCCCAAGCTGGTACTTCCTTTCACAAATAAACTTAAGAACCTGCTTAACTCAGCCCTTCTTAATTTCTCCTTTCTTAATGGCTTAAACTGTGATACTTGAGGAAAAACAGATTTGAAAGATGTGAAGATGGGGAGGGGGGGAGGGAGGGAGAAAGGAAAAGAATAGGATGAGAAAGCAAAAAGCAGGCAAAGATATTCCAAGTGGAGTTACAAGTATTTCCGTAGTTGAAGAAAGAGGGCAGGGTGGGAAAGAGAACTGAAACTCGGGTGCTCAGGTGAAACGAAAGTGAAACTCAAGGCTTCGAGTAGCAGAAGGAAACAGGAGGGAAACGCAGGGACACGGAGGAGCCAGCACAGCAGGAAAGGCTGCTATAAAATTGGACTTACCCAGGGCCGCTGGCCTTGAGGGTTTTTTAATCCGATTTTCTTAAAAAAACAGTATAGCTTGCATACACCTTTAACGACCGTTGGGCCCACAGCCATGCTGACTTAGGGTGAGCTCAGTACAGAGCCTTAGAGGGAAAAATATGCCTGCAGTCTCTCTCCAAGTTGAAAGCCAGAAGAACTCTGATGCCCTAGGGAGCAGGCAGAGGAGCGGGCAGGATGGCACTGCTGGTTCGGACACCCTGTGCCCCTGTTCAGGGAAGTAGTGCAAGGGTCTGGTCCAACACCCCTGGAAAAGGGCCAGAAATGCACCACCCCGAGCAAGATGCTGCTCTTCGCCAGGGAGTCACCATTGCCATAACTGGATTTGCAGTAACCCAACCAGTGACTTCTCTCAGTCTCCTGCCTGCCGGCCTTCCACCTCCCCAGCATAACCCTCGGTCAAACTGTCAAAGCCTCAGAGCCTCCTGGGTGCACAGAGGCTTCGTTGCAGATGTAGAAACGTTGTCCCTGTTGCCAGATCCTTCTGTGACCCTGGCTGCTGGGAGCTGGTGGTTCAGCTTTTATGCCTGGCTGTGACCAGCACGGTCGGAATGAACAAGCTGTGGGGAACACACAAGCCCAGGAGCCCCCGTTTCCTGTACACTGTGTACAGGCAGCCATGATGTGTCTTCTGGGTGCAACAGCCCTCCCTCTCTAAGGTCTTGCAAAGATGCCATCAGTATTTCAGGGTTTGGTTTTTTTTGTTCAGCAGGCCTAAAACTTATCCAGCAATGCTTTTAGAAGGGAGAAAGCCATTAAGAGGAGTAGAAAACACAACATTGGGACTCTAGGACACTGGACTGAATGCTGAAGCTAAAGGAGGAACTAATAAAGTAACCTTCAACACTATCCACATACATTTCTTTTGTTTTTTTAATATATCCTCTTTTTTTGTTTTTCCCAATACTGACTTCTGACCAAGGCAGTCAAAGACTTTCTGTTAATTTCATAAACATATAAAACCAGTTTCATAGTCTCCATTTGTTCCTTAACCACTACTAAGGATCTGCTAAAACTGGCGTGTAAGGATGGGTGTGTAAGGGCAACTAAACTGGTGAGGGGTCTGGAACACAGGTCTTAGGAGGAACGGCTGAGGGAGCTGGGATTGTTTAGTCGGGAGAAGAGGAGGCTCAGGGGTGACCTCATCGCACCCTACAACTTCCTGAAGGGAGGTTGTGAAGAGGAGGGGGTCAGTCTCTTCTCCCAGATAACTAATGACAAGACTTGAGGGAATGGCCACAAGTTGCGTCACGGGAGATTTAGATCAGATGTTAGGAAAAACATTTTCTCCCAGAGTGGTCAGGCACTGGAATGGCCTGTCCAAGGAGGTGGTGGAGTCACCGTCCCTGGAGGTGTTCAAGAAGTGTCTGGATGAGGTGCTACAAGGCACGATTTAGCAGCTTAGTGGGTAGTATTGGTGATAGGAGGACAGTTGGACTAGATGATCTTGTAGGTCCTTTCCAACCTTGTGTTTCTATGATTCTATGAATGAGGTTAATCTGTGGGCCATTTAAAAATCGGATAGGGAGATATAGGAGATATATATATATCTCATTGTATCAGGATATTTTTTTTTCATGTTGATCCTGTTCCCCAGCTACTGTCTCTGTTGTTAGTGTTCTCACTTTTACAAGAAGCTGTAGCAAATGCTTAGTGAGGATCTTTGCATGGATTCCCCTCCTATAGGGTAGAAGATACATAACTAGGGAAACAAAATGCTTCCTTTCCTCCTTCCTTTCTTCCTTTTCCTTCCTTTCATAGACTGTAGGAAGATCAGCTGCCTCTTCATACAAAGTTTGCAAATGTGTTTAATTCACTGTCAGTAACACGGACTACTGTCAGGTCTCAGCCAAACTCCCAAGGTGTAAAGGAATGGTTTCAGGCAATGTTGCACAAATGTCACACAGAAAACAAGCTTGAAGAAAATGCAAGTTCCCTGTTAAAGCTTTGGAGCAATTTTGCTGGCTCATGATTTGTCATTTATCTCAGGATAGTTGTCATTTATTTGAGTATGTTACTTTTTGTGAAATGGGAGGTAGCAATCTTTTATCTCTGAGATCTGGGGAAAAAAAAGGTCTTGAGAACACAAAAACTTGAAATTTGCTAAAAATAAAACCTGATAAATCGATAGGCTGCTTTTACTTATTTTTTTTAATTCTTATTTCTCTGATGGGTTTTGAATATTTGAGTTGGTTTATTCTTTCTTTGGGCCTCTTTTTCAGGAGAAGTTCAACAAGCTTATATTTGAAAACTAGAGATATGTTTAAGAAATGGTATTTTTTCAATATGCATTTATGGAACAAAGACAGGCAATTTTAGGATTTCATGACTAGTAAAAGGCAGAAGCTGACCCATGGTCCTAATTATGTTAGCATCCTGTGCAGGAGTAAACATACAATTTTAAGCACAGTCTAAATAGTTTAAACATAGTTTTGGATTTAAAGTTACTGAAAACTAAGTTCAGTGTAGGCAGAGGGTGTGTTCCCAGGATCAGCTTCATTATGAAAGACTATTTCCAAAGCCAAAGTTGTTGGTTATTCATTTGCAAAGGTCACCTATCCCAGGCCTCCTTGGCAAGATTGCCCATAAAGGTACTGTTACGAAACACGGTTGCAAATTTCAGCTCACCATTCAAGGAAGCTGAATTGAGGCCGCAGTATTGCTTTTACGTAACTGTCAAAGGTGAATTATTACTATTTTCAGCTGGATGCAGCTCAGAAATGTATGAAAGATGGAAACATTACCAAGCTGCTGAGATGGGGTGGTGGTGCCTATTTCAACTTCTGGGCAAACAGAGTGGGTTGCTTACCTCTTATCCGCACAGCATTCCAGCCCATGGTACACGTGGCAGTCTGCATCCATTTGCTTTTTCCATGCAAAAGAATAAATAAAAGTTATTGAGAAAATTTAGGGTGAGTTACGGATACAGTAGCACTTGGATATTCTTATCCTTTGGATCTTCTGGCCAGCAGTTTCCCTACACTGATGGAAATTCCCAATGTGGTATTTTTTGCTATTGCAAAGCAGAGCCGGCACTAATTCGAGTCATGCTGAGTTGAAGCTGGTATAAATCGTGCAGTGCCAGAATACACTGTACCCAGAACTGAAATTTGCACAGAAAGCTGCTCCCTGAACTAAATGACAATTCACTTTCAGGGAGGGAAGCAATGGGATTTCCAGCACCATTTAGCTTTGGGCTTTCTAATATTCTGGCAAGGAGAGTGGGGAAATAACCTGTGACAGGCAATTGCAGGTGAACCATCATCACTCTGGGCTTTCACAATGAGCAGCACATAAACTCGTGGCACGTGGGCAACCTGCGTGTACAGCTTGGCTAACGCCAGCGCCCTGCTGTCACTGCACGTCCTCCTGAAATAAGACCATTAGGCAGAAGTACTTAAAGGGTGCTCATAAGGAAGATGGGGACAAAGTTTTTAACAGGGCCTGTAGCAATAGGAGAAGGGGTTTTAAGTTTTTAAACAAGGAGAGGGTAGATTCAGACCAGATATAAGGAAGATTTTATTTTTATGATGAGGGAGATGAAACACTGGCACAGGTTGCCCAGAAAGGTGGTAGGTGCCCCATCCCTGGAAACACTCAAGGTTGGGTTGGACAGGGCTCTGAGCAACCTGATCTAGTTGGAGATGTCCCTGCTCATTGCAGGGGGGTTGGACTGGATGACCACTAAAGGTCCTTTCCGACCCAAACTATTCTGAGATTCCGAGAAGACCATTTTAAGCACAAGCCCAAACCAGACGCTGTTCTAGTTAGCAGTGAAGTACGCCCTTAAGTGTAAGACAGTGAAATTTCAACACCTACACAAAGAAGAAAAGACTTAGGCCACTTTAAACATCTGATGAAAGTTAATTGAAATCTGTTCTGAAACGAGGGCTCACAGGAGGAATGTGGGTGTGGCTCAGGCACACAAAACCCTAAGCACCAGGCCTGCCTGATATTAGTCATGTACATGATGATTATGTATGCAATGAGTACCCAGGAATCAAAACCACCTGAAAGGTTTATTGGCTAAATTATTTCATGGTCTCTACACTTGGGCCAGAGAGAAGGAAAAGAGCTATCTGCTGATCACACTGTAAGGAACCATCATGTGCACTGGATGTTCTTCAGAGCAAAACTCTCACCAGTATGAACTCCAGGGTACCAGGGGAAGAAACGCTACATCCTGACCTTTAAAATGTGCAGTCACAGTCACAAAGACCAAGGGATGCCAGTGTGAGCTGCAGAAGAGTCATGAGTCACTTGTGAGATTTGTGCTGCAGAAGGAACACGTTATCCCTTCGCTCTGCTGGTAGTGCCAGTCTCTTTCTGTCTTAAATGATCCATCTGCTGCTGCCCAAATTAGACACAGAGCTCTCGCCGTCACTGTGCAAGGCGGCCACTGTCAGAGCTCAAAGCATGGTGTTCTGTGTAGCTCGAGCCTCACTTAGCATCTTACCTACCGTGAGGGAAACCCCCTCATGCCAAGCGTGGCTCTTGTCCCGCTGAAGCCCTCAAAAGAGGAACTGTTGTTGTGACTGCCAGAGCCGATTTGTCAATGCCGTGACCCTGCAGGTCTTTGCCAGCAAGCCCAGCTGAAGGACAAAAGGAGAGAGCTTCCTCGGGTGGGAGTTGCTGTCAGGAGCCTATGGATGAGACCTGGGGGGGGCTCTAGTGGAAAATCGAACGCCTCAGCTGCACAGCTCACAGTGTTGCTGGAGGTGTAAGGCGGGCGGTCAGCAGCTACTGCTCATTTGTCTTCGGCTCCACACACTTTGTTTTGGCTCAGGGCACACAATGTTGCTGTTCAGAAAAAAAAAAAAAGAAAAGCTGAAGCTCACCTCAGTACACTCTACTCTGGTGCTGTTTGTCTGAATCCACTGCACGCATTAACCTGAAATAATGCAAGTGTTACACGCTGCCATTCAGTGATTTTAAAGTAGTTTGTGGAAATACGTAAATCCAAAGAAGCAACCTTCACTTTCCTCATGCTGTCTCCCACAATATATGTATTTATATTGAGGTGCCTGCAGTTCAAATTATCCATCCGTGAAAGTTTGACTTTTTGCTCTTTGGGGATGTCCAGTAATCAGTTCAGGTGTGAATCCCTGCTGGTGAAGCAGGAGTTCTCAATTTGGCAACCTCTCAGGAATAAAACAAGGAATTGGAAATCTCTTGATGGGTGTTTCGTACTGGAGGTGTTTCTGGCTTTCCACTTCTGAAGAATGTGTAGGTTGCCTTGAAATAATGACATTTGTGGAAGCTCTTTAAGTACGAAGTGTATTTATTAGGACTTTTTGGCTATAGGTGGGATGTCTTACAATCCCACTTATAAGAGGAAAAGCATCATAAAATTTATTCTGGTAAAAAGAAGTCATTCGATGAATCTGTTGAGTGTATACCTCCTACAGAGAAAAAAGAAACCTACATAAGCTCTTGTTCCTACCAAAATTAATAACACTTCAGTGGTTTTTAAAGAACCAAGGCATCAAATTTGGTGTTTAGTGTCAAAATCTTGAGCAAACCTGAAGTAGGGGACCATTGTGGACAGTGAGTACCACAGGGCAGTGAACACCAGATGGATCCTTGGAGCCACTAATGCAGCTCATGGGAGGGCAGCACCACCCTCAGCTCAGCCAGTCTCCAGCCTGGGGAAACTGCAAACTCTCACAGAAAGGCCTTCCTCTGGTTGGGTGGTTGGGTGGTTTGGTTAAAGCGGTGGCAGTGCCCAGTCCTAGGAGCAGCTGTGTTTCTTTTTCAGAAGGAATAAGAGTAATTTCTATGCGGAGAATGCAGGGCATCTTCCCTACGTCAGTGGGTGCTCACCTCATTGCCACTCCAGTTCAGCAAGGGCACTCCAGCGTGTGCTTAGCTTGAACTTGCATGTACCAGTGATGACACTTGTGCTCGGTTTAGCAGAGAGAGATGCTTCAAGTGGTTGAAGCCCAGAGCTTTATTCATTTTACTTTTTCCTCGGTTACAGGCTGTCCTTAATAACTGAAGACAAGTGAAGGGTCACAAATTACCCTGTTTCACCCTGCCCCCATTTCATCCCTACCTCAAGGGATGTTTTCAACAGGATATAATTATCATCCACAATCACCTACTAACTCTTGAAATAATAGTTTGGTCGTGCCTAGCTTTCTCTAGCATGTATTGAAAGAGCAATCAGTATTTAAAAGAGGAATACCCTTTCTTTCCCAGAAATCTGGAAAGTATTACAGGCTCTGAAGAACTAAAAAGCCTGGCTGAAAAATCATTGGTAAAAGGCCGGTTTTTAATTAATAAATTTTAAAACATTTCTGTCAAAAAACTTAGCATTTTCTTCTCAATTAAACAATTCAAGATTTACTGACTTTTTCTGCATTTATCCCTTTTTTTCTCCTCTCTGTGCTATTTTGTTCACAACTGATCTTCTTCCTTAAATACTTGCCATTGGATATCAATGAGCTTCAGATGCCTTTTGACAACCTTCAAAAGTCATTCCCTTAATAAATCTGTTTTCTGACTGTGACCTGTGTCAAATCTCTTAGTTCCTTCAGCTCCAGCCATCCCTTCTGCTCTTGCAATATTGGCCAAACAAGGTTGCTCAATGTCTTTCCTGCAGAGGTCCCAATATTGCCTGCTGAAAGGGAAGACATTACCTGTAGAAGTCAGGTTGCCTCAAGGACAAGGTGCCTCAAGGGCCTGGGGTGCATCCAAGGAGGGTGAAGAAGCTACTTCCAGAGCTGGCTAGCTCGGGACCAGTGTGGACTACTGTGTTCGCCTCAGGTAGCCATTAAAAGAACTTCCTTTTCTTCTACCCTACACTTAAATTATGGTGATAAACTCATCTGGCCACAACGGAGCCGCCTTCTGTATTTGTGCAGTGAGCAAGGCATTGATCAAAGCCTCTAAAAAGTAATAAGATACATAATAAAAGAGTAATTAAGAAATCCTCTCTTAGTCAGGGACACATGTTGCTTTCTCTATCTTTAATATGCCTGGTGTACTTTGGGACACTAAAAGAATAGCAAACCATAATACTTTGAGTTTGCCTGAAGGTGATGAAAAAGCCCTGATGATAGAAGGCTTAAATTGGAAAATGTTGTGAGCACACAGTCCATAATGCAACATTCTTATCTGTCTTGTCAACCAGCTTTATCGCCTCCCAGAGAAGAGGTGGCAAAATCAGTTAAATCAAATTAATTACTACTGCAGCCTTTTGTGGGATCCCTAAAAAGGCACTCCAGCTCCTTGGGAAAGGTTGTTCTGTACCTGCATTTTAAACCATTTCAAGAGTTTAGCTTTTTACCAATTTAATTACTAATCAGTGTGAGAAACCAGTTGCAAGATAATTTTGCCCAAATCTTTCTTTTTCTTCTTTTTCCGTTTCACAGGCTCTCCAGGGATTGCCCTTCTTCAGTCCTAAACACTGTTTAAATACTTGAAAAATCTTTGAAATGAGACATCTAGCTTGGTTATGTAGCTTAAATTTGGCATCTAATGAATTCCAAGGGGTTCTCAGCTCACCCAATTCCTCTGAACATCACACTCTGACTAATTCAAAAACTCTATTGTCCGAAAAGCTCGTATTTTTTAAGCACTTAGAGAGCATAGTAATGAACACGAGAGAAAAGCCAGAGGAATGTGACAGAGACATGAATTTCAAACTGCAAGTGCCAAAAAAAGCAAACACTTCTCTTTCAAATAAGCTTGCAACTGTAAAAGAAAAAAATAAAATAATTGCCAAAAATGATTTGAGACATGCTGTTTAACAAGAGGTTTCCTCTCACTAGATCTCTGGAAATGCTTGGACACATCTGCAAATTGCTTTTCAAACATCGTTTACTCAATCTTAACCTTCTCCTGGGGGACCAGTGGGAAATTACTGCATTCTTTTTCAAGGTGTAGGAATTGAAACAAACATGGTTAAGCCCCATCATTTAGGAATTTATTCCCAGTGGTTGTAATCTCTTCAGCAATTCCACCTTCAGGAGTGATGGCTGGAGGGAGCAATTGGAGAGGGCAAGAACTGGGAAATTAGAAAGTTTCCAGAGGAAGGGATCTTTAATGGTGAGCAGAGATCAAGGAAGAAAGAATACATAAACTGGAATCATGCTTTGAAGTGGGAGCAGTTATTTGGAAGACCTGTAAAATGCCGGAATTAAAGCAAAATCCATCGGCCTGGTGAGGTGGGGGGAGATGAAGACGGTTCCTCAGAGGAGTGTGCATGGTCTGAAGAAAGCAAAGGGCAAGTTGCACTGCCCACCTGGGGCTGTGGCACTAACCCTCTCCTGTCCCCGTCTGTGAAATAGACCTACTACTTCGGCAGATTTCCCCAGGGAGGGGAAGAAAGCTCTGTGAAAAGGAGGGTGTTTAATGACAGAAGTGAGAAATACAGCTGCACATCATTGCCTCTAGTTAGCCAAAGACTGACTGACCACCATCTACCATTGCAACTGCAAAGACATCCATATACCTAGTACCCATATTTTAGCTCTATCAGCTCTCTTGTTTTGCCTTATGCCAAAGTGTTTGCAATAAAAAAAACCCTGCAGGCTGAAAAACCTCACCAGCATAACTGAAGAATACACACTTACCCTGCCGAGCAACATCATCAGAATATTGGTGGTTTACTTCTTGGCTGTAAGGCCTGGTGGGCAAGCTCTAATAGCTTGCTTCCCACTGGCTTGTCTCTCTTGTGGCCACCTCAAAGCTTTAGGCCAAGAAGCTTGGCAGAATTGGTCCACAGTGTGCAATTAACTGCAGATTAAAAATACAACTTCAGGAACTTTGCCAATGAGAAAATGTGAGACAGTACTTTCAGGCGCTCAAGTAGACTGATTTATCCCTAAGCAGCATCTGCCCTTTTAAAGATGATCGGAGTAATCAGAACTTTTGACTTTAAAAACAAGAAAAAAAAAAAAAGCAAAGCTTTTGAAAATTACACTGCATTGCATTCAGTATGAATTGGAGAAGGATGTCAGACCTGAAAAAATATTGCTTTTCATAAACAAAATTATCTGAAATAAATGCTCTATCAAATTGTATTGTAAGTGGGGCAACAGAAGCAGGGCATTGTATTAGGAGTTCTATATTCCTAACCAGAGCTGCCTGACCCTGTCAAGGGTCAACACAAAGATGTTTTTTACTGCACTGTAGCCATGTAAGAAGGAACTCAATATGGCAGTAAGATGACTGAAACCAATGAGAACATCCAACAAAATGCATTTGCATTAAAAAATGTTGTTTTGTCAAAGCTGAAATGATTTGTAGGGATGCATTAGTTGTGATGAAATTCTTGATGGTCTCGGAAAACTAGCATTACCTTCTTACTGCTGATGAGGACACGAACAGAAAAAAAAAACATTGGGATTTTTCAATCTTGCAATAGATGCTTCAGCACAATTTTGTTCTGTTACATAAAAATAATTTCCAAACGTAATGCGGTTTGGTAACACATTTTCAAACGGTGGGAGAGAATTCACGTCCTGAGGCTAGCTAGAAATTATACTCATGTCTTCCTTAAAGCCCATTTGCATGACTACAAAGGTGCAAAATTGCTGATGTGTAAATGAGACTAGCTCAGAACATGGGGAGTATCATTTGAAATGAAGCTGGTGTATACACCCACTGTATAAGTACTGGGTACTGATTGCTTTTATCGATGTGGCTTTCTGCGCCAACAAGCCCATGAAGAAGACCAGTGTAGGTGTCATCAAGGAACAGCTAATAACATAAGAACCATTGAAAGAAATAGACCCTGCCCCATCCTTTGGATCATAATTTTACATATCAGAACTCCTGTCATTTTGGAAAGTCCATAAGAGCAGCAAGTTCTGGATATTGTATATTCTATAGGTATAACGGGCATGTATATTTTTGGTGGAAAATGCTCCCTAGCCTCATGCTGTCGTTAGCACAAAGAAAGGGAAAAGTCTTCTTCCAAACTTCTGAATCTCAGACTTCACCAGAGGGAAAAGTAAGTGCCAGGAAAGCAGGTTGCATCAGTTACAGGAGAACAGAGTTGAAAAAAAAAGAGTAATGTGAACCAGCCAGGTTTCAGCCACACTGAGGGAGACAAGATGGAAAAGTCTGTGAAGGAGAGCAAGGTTAAGAAGAAAGCACAGGACGGGAAAAGCTGCTGACTAATTTCTAGTGCTCAGGCGAGATGCCTGATCACTGCTCCCACGTCTGACCCATCCACATGCCTCAGCTGTGTCAGGGTGCAGGTCGGCACTGTCAGCTGTTGGTGTGTTCCTGATCCCACTGTAAATTGGTTCAGGCAGTTGAGCGAGCAAAAGATGAGTGGATTTTTTTAATTATTTTTTTTTTTTCAATTGGGTAATTTGAGTTTTGTATTCGTTCATTTTCTGGTTTGCTTTTTGAACTGTCTCACCATTAGACAAACTTTGTGTTGGGGCAAAGTGAGTGCCTGGCTGGAACTGTGCTTGTTCCAGCCCTGACTTAAACCAGCTTAACCTGTCACGGAAATACACCCAAGATGTTTCCTAAGCCTAGAGTGAAATCTGCAGGCTTGGGTCAGTGTTAGTTGCTTTAGAGCTACTGCTAGCTGTACACTGGGAATCTCTTCAAATCCAAAACTTGGGGTTTTTTTGCAGAGACCACCAAGCAGACATCATGGAAATAATAGAAATTAGGTATCACTTTTGCACTTACTTAAACTAGCAATTGATTTGGCAGAGGCCTCATCCCCTATTACTTATACTTTGAACTATTCAGTCTCTATTTTCAATGTTCTTTGCATAAATGCAAGCAAATCCAGAGTCTTCCCTGAATCCCAGCCCACCCATAATACTGAAATATCAGAGAACTTTAAATATTTTTATTTGTGCTCCCTTTTCAGGGACATTAATGGAACAGCACGGATATAAACCATATTTGTATGTGCTAATGCACAGGTAAGTTATCCTGCACTACCTAAAGAGCTGCAAGAGGCAGAGTTACTGGATTTGGGTAAGTTATGAATGCGTTGCCATTCCAAGAGATGTTCATCCCCTTTGGACTAGCACAGTAAAACTTATTTCATCCTTGGCTGAATAATCATTTTCATCTACCAGCAGGCAGGGAAAAGGCTGCTCTTGCTCCAGTAGGACTTGAGAGCACTCAATTGAAAGCCATAATGCTCACCAAGGTGGGAAGGCTGGTAGGAAAAGTGATCAGCTCAAAGTGATGTGGATGCATACCAGTGAAAAGCATGAACTAACTGAACAACTGAGCAGAAGGAATGGATCTATCCCATGAAGGGGAAGTGTGAAAAAATACACAGGATACTATTACAAAGGTGTTTGGTCCCAATCCCTGGTTATCACTCCTATTTTAAGCAGTGCAATGCAAGCACAAAATGGTTGCCACCACTCACCTTTGCTGGTGTAAACAAAGGCAGTTGCAAAATCCATTAACAGCACCCAAAAAAAGCATTTTATGTCCTTACGAAATATTCCATCATAAGATCCTACACCAAGTTACAGAAAGCAATAAGGTAAAGCTCTGAACATTTAAGCCAGGTGGGCTTTTTTTCATCTCATGTTGCATTCAGCAAGTTGAGGTGCTGAGCAATGTTACGTACCTGGTTTAAGCCGCAGAGGCTTGAGCACAACTCAGACCAGTAGCTCCCAACTTGGACTTAGCTCAGCAAAACGAGAACCCTCCTTCCTTCATGTAATGCCTTGAAATGGGAAGCAAGAAACTAATGCCACTTTGATAAAATTTTAAGCTTAGTTTTCAATTAGAGTGAGTAGGTAATGGGAATATGAAGAACTGGATAATGCACGTGTGGCAGGGGGAAGCAGTGACGGAAGGCAGGTTAGGGAGAGGTGATGGGATTAAACCAATGACTAGACCTAAGAATACTGTCCAGTAAAAGCATAAAGGAAATATATATATGGCATGACTGGAGTGTATGCGTACACAGGCTGGCTCTAATACTGTCACCCCAAGTAATGAGAGCAACAAAAGTGTGGCAGTACGGTCTAGCAGAGCATTGAGTTACTGGCAGAGACATGTTGCCTCCCAGTGCATCTAATCCAGCTTGGTACCTGGGTGGATGCTGCTACACAGCTCCAGGCTGCAAAGCCAGTCGGTGTGTAGCTGCCTCAGGGGTCTCTGTGTGACACTTCATCACCCGGCTGGGAAGTGCTCTCAGAAACAGGCCCACACGTTGACCTGGCCAGAGAAGTACTTCACTGGGTCCTGCCAAGGAGAAAATTCAGACTTGCCAATTAACTATTAAGGGAAATGAGTGGGTTTTTTTTTCCCCTGCCTTTGGGGAAGAATCCTTGCCTGTCGCTTTTAATTAGCCAAATTATAGCTGTCATTGTGTTCCACAGCTCATTAAATACAAGGAGTCTGCTGCAAATATTATGGGGAAATTAAAGAGACAGTCTAGATAAGATCCCTTCTTTCAATTAGAAAAAAATATGACTTCTCTTCTATCATGACACTTCACTGAATCAAGCCTTAGTTTCACCCAAGCTAATTTTTCCTCTGCATTACACCTCCTGGTAATACCTAAGGACTTTAATGGAGTCGTGCTGTTCTCAGAAGAAAAAAAGTAAATTGAGAGATGGACAGGCCTCTACCAGGCATGCTGACCTCTCATGCTTACAGCCAGGATGGTTGAGTACCACATAGCTCTGCCTCAAGATACCTTGCACATAACGTCTACATATTCTTTTGTCAGACACAAAACTGGAATTTCCCCTCCCATGCTGAAGTTTATGGAGTTTCAATTATAAACGTAGCACACACAACTGTTGTAATTTTTTCTCTGCATAATGATTTCTCTCTCTACTGGAGGCAGTTGTCATACAAACTCCAGTTCAAATAGAGTGTGTTACAGAAACAGACTCTGCCTTTCCACACTGATCATATTTTTTCTTGATTTGCTTTTGCTTTAAAGAAAATACAGATCCAAACATACCTTGTAAACCATTACAAGGTTTTATACCATTGAATTATAAACCATTAAAACCATAAGATTATAAACCATTCATACTAAAGCATAAATTTATGTACAAAAAGCACAGGAATAACCAGTGAATGAAAGACTTGTGTGTTTGATTTCTATATTAAAATCTTACTTCAGCCATAACAATAGCTGGGAATGGATAGATTTCAACTACCCTTACTCTTCTTAAATATTTAATTACAGAAAGCCTATGGGATCTCAGTGAAGGGTGTGGATCCCATTGTACTCAGCACAAATCCAGAACAAAAGGATGGTGAGTTTACAGCACAGGTATAAGGCCAGATGCAATGGACAATAAATAGGGAAATACATGGAACCAATGAAATCATATTGATCCATGTGAAATGTCCTGGTTTCAGCACCCCAGTGGCTTAGCTCTTATCTTTTCTTTTTATCAGCACCATAAAAAAGCAGGGTGCTTTAAGGTAGCTAGTAAAAGCAGTTCAGAAAATAGCCTTGTGCACGCCTTCAGTAAGCCCCATTAAAGTAGGAAAAGTGGCATCAGAGACAACCTGATGGTGGAGACAGCAGTGTTTACTGGAGAACAGCTCAAGGGTGATGTGGATGGTGGTGTTCAGATCATGAGCACAGGAGATGGCAGAAAGAAGGAAAAAGGAGACCAGAAACAAAATCAAAGAGGAAATCCAAGTGGGAGCAGTTAGATGGAGAGACAGAAGATGGACAACATATGGCAACAACATTGAAGGGAATAGAGATAAAATACTGTGCTGTTTAATACAGGAAAAAGAGCACAGAGGAGAGAGGTCAGCTGGGGCAGTAGAGAGAAGCCCAGCTCTTCCAGCACATTTGAATCTAAAGAAAGGAAGATGCACAAGGAAGTGCATGTAAGAACACTAATCAAGGGTGCTTCTACATTGCATAAGATCCTGGGAGTGGTACAGTTATGTTGGTGTAGGGCACCCTCTCCTCCTGTACCTCCAAAGTTCCAAGTATATTTCCAGGACTTGGTATTAAATACAAACATATTGTTTACTCTCTCTTTCCCTTAGAAATACCAAGTCAAGCTGGGAAAAATACAGTTAACTTTTTATAAAATCATCAGCAGGCTGCTTGGTAATTTTAGTCCCATCTCAGTCCTATGTGGTTAAAAACTGGGCCACGTGCTTCCTGTTAAAGCAGAACATTGTGTCCCACCTTAAAAAATACACCACGTTGCAGTGCCTGCATCCAGTGGGGCAAACAGGTCTGATGGGGCAGAAAATCTGAGACCCATACAACATTATCCACTCATTTATCAGTCTTGCATATGGGCTATAAGATACAGGCTCATCAATAAAATAAGTTTCAATTTAATTTTCTCCAAGGCAGAAAAATAAAAGAAGAGGAACCGCCCCNAGAATGTCTATCCGTTGATTTTCAAAATCTGCTTTTATTTATCCTCTGGTTTTCATTGATCTCTGGTGATAAACGTGCCAGCTGAGGGAACTTAGTTCTAAGAGTCAGTTTTTCTTCTCTCTGCCAAAAATGATCAGGTTTCCTCTGTGAGCCGTGCTCAGGAGTCTTCAGTCAACTTGAAATATATCTCAATTCAGGGGATTATAACCAAATTAAATACAGCTTTGTTCCAAACGTGGTTAG
This sequence comes from Nycticryphes semicollaris, assembly GCA_013400055.1. Classification (NCBI taxonomy): domain Eukaryota; kingdom Metazoa; phylum Chordata; class Aves; order Charadriiformes; family Rostratulidae; genus Nycticryphes; species Nycticryphes semicollaris. The sequence continues at coordinate 1,264,561 of VXBJ01007139.1, forward strand.
GGTTTTTTTTTTAGGGCCTTCGGAATGAATTTTCATTCCTCTCTAAAACACACAGGTTTATTGACAGCACATGTCAGTCTTTGAAATCCAATGCAAGTTTCTTACTGCACCTTATTATGAATACCTCCTCTCATCTTTCTTGGCCAAGAATCTCCCCACCTGCCCACCCGCTCCTTCCACTCCTGTTTCCAGACCCGACCCCTCCTCCATCACCCTGCTGGCACAGTCACCTCCATGTTCCTGGCTGTACAGGTCCCCAGCATGGAGCAGGACTACAGAACACACCTCTAAGGCCCTTACCGCTGCATCCCCCACAGCAGCTTTCAGCCAGACTTTGCAGACTCCAAGACCACCTCTGGGTTTGCTGCTCAGGGGTCTCCCAACCCACCAGGAGGAGGCAAAACTTAGCTATTCACAAGGTCTGCACACAGAGAAAGGTGGAAAACTGCTGTTTAGAACCAATCCACTTCCTCCTCCTTGCTGCCAGTGAATCCTTTTTTCCTAGGCTATTTCCCCAGCTTGTTTCCTCCTGAGTGCCTCTGCCTGCATTTGAGTATTTTCTGACTGCAAGCATCCCAGAGTCAGCTCTGTTCCACCCTGAAGAGCTGAAAATCCCTTTTACGGCACAGGATTTAATTCAGTAGCAAATCCCAAGGAACAACTGAATTTCCCCTGTGACTGACAGACATAAGGACGTGGGCACATACCGTAAAGCAAGCACGCATCAAGAACATATTTCTACACGTACTTGCTTCACTTGCTCTCTGTTTCTTCCCTACAATGAAACCTCCTAACCCGTTTAAGACAAGAGAATTAAAGTGGAATGGTTCAAGTAGCCCAACATATAAAGCAATGAGTAAGTTGAGCATTGTTTGTGCTTCAGTAAATCAGGAGTTAATTGGGGGTGATTAACTAGCTATGACTTAGTCTTTACCACAAAAAGGATAGTTAAGTTGGGCCACAATGAGGACAAGGACTTGCAGATCTATTACCCTCATTGTCTGGTTGGTGAATGTTATTGGTAGCATAAATCAAATTAACTTCATTTTGTAATGGTGACATAATGCATCTGTAACTAATGCTCAACACCTTATGTAAAATATTTAAAATAGAAAATGGTATGACATTTTACCCTTCCCGAAATTAAACTTCCTGCCATTACAGAAATGTGAAAACCCAGCAAGAAAAGCAGTACAATTCACCAGCTAGTAAAAAATTCCTCTGACACCACCAAATGTTTCACTTTTAGGTGGAGAAACATATTCAGCTCACAACTTGACTGTCTGCCTCTGGTTGTTTAACACTAGCAACCTAAATATCCTTTGATCAGGGCTAATGGAGCTTTTTGTATGTAAATTCCCACGGTACAAGTAAGAAAGTGAAAGTGATAGCAGGTGCAGCCAGGCACAATTGAGCATCACACACCATTGCAGAGACGAAGCCCAAAGCCTCAACACCAGCAGAGCCATGTGTGCAAGGGGTCCCTCACCCCTCGGCTGGCTGGGCCGACAGGCAAGGTGCCCCAACCCCGGCCTGATGGCGAGCAGTGGGAGGGCTGCTGCTCCCAAGGAGGACGATGTAGGACCAGACAGTGGTTGTTTAGATTGGCTGTCCTTGACTCCCACAGCAGCTACTCTTTCTGGCAGCATCCAGTTGTTCTCACAGTAATCCTGGTCTTAGTCTGGGATGCTTGCATTCAGTTATTACTTGGATGTAGCTGAAGTTTTCCCGAGGAGCTTGAGCCATGGCACAGGAAACACATATTTCATTTTGCAGCAGGAGCCAGAGCAGAGCAGGGTTTCTCTGGCAGGGGGAGAACGCAATCATTTCGCCTCGATCCTGACTCTTGGCTGGACAGCGAGGGGCGGTGGCAGGGGAGATGGGAGAGCTCTGCACAGAAACCCACAGGAATCTCCTCATGGAAAGCCTTCAGCTGCCTGAGACACCAGGCTCAAGCCAGCTTCCCTAGAAGTCAAAACAACTACTTCCCAGTTTCACAGCCTTCTTTAGGTTTATTTGTAAAGCACTTTGCAACAGGTGAGTTAACATTGACCTAGTTCCACAAAGAGCAGAAGCAGATAGAGGTTTCCAAAAGCACCCAGCACAGCTGTATGGCACAAATGTAAAGAGAAGAAAAGCCAGAGCTTTCTCATTCCTGTTCAAGAAGTAAAAAATTAAAGAAGTCCAAGGAAGGTAAGAAAAGGGCATTTGTCTGTAACAATGTTTTCATAGGATCACAGTTTGAGCCATTACTCCAGCTGATGTTTAAGTCTGTGGGCAGACAGTGGCTTTGCAGTGAGCTCTCCTCCCCTGAGGAATCACATTGGGAAGAGCCATTTGGACAGAAGGAAACATGGCTTGGAAGCTGACAACCTGATTTCACTTCTTATTTCCAGGTGACTTAAGCCTTCAGAGGTGTCTACCAATTAGCTCATAGCATGTTAATGGCATGGTAAGTCACCACATTTCCGTTTTGTCTAAGAGATGTAGAAGACAAATTAATGGTCTGTTTTACTCTTCCTTGAAGAAAAAGGAAAGAGTCTTTTGCTCCACTTTAAAAAATGCATTCTCTTAAAATAATATCTTATAAAATTGAAATAACAGGTAGACCTATGCTCTTGCACAAAGCCCCATAACAAGCACCATGTACACACACACCAGAAAAACCTGCAAAACAGTGCAACAACCAACACAACATGTCATCAGCAATGGCTCTGAATCATCCAAGGAAACACAAGTCAAAAATTGCTCCTAGAACAAGAGCCTGTGGCTGCTCTGCTCTTTCTATTACCAGAAAAGAGTTTGATAGCAATAGTGAACCATGTTTTTATTACTTGCTGCACAGTTCCCCTGTGGCACTGCTTTTTGTAGCCATCCTTGTTAATTCATGTGTGGAGATACCATGTTGTTCCACTTAACTGCACCCTTGCAATGAGAAATACACCTGTAGAACTGAAGGAATAACTTCATTAGCTCAGCCAGCAGAGGGAACCGCTAATCAGCACTAATTGCTCATGCAGGCCTAATATATCTCCTACCAAGTTCGGTAAATACCCAGTAAGTTATGGTACTTCATGTTTTCTACTATGTGTTAGACAGCAAATCCTCCAGCCTGTTCCAGCATCATAATCTCCCTCCACAACATGCCCCTAGGACTTCATCTACCTTCACCTTGACCTTGCGGCTTTCTGCTGGAAGGAGGGCAAGCTCTGAAGCCAATTGGGCACAACAGCATTTTCATATCTTTCTGATCAATTGAATGCTCTGTTAAATTCAAATCCTGGCTAAAACACACAAAGTCTTTCCCCTCCCCTCATCTCCCCTCTTATTCTCCTCTAGTTCAGCTCACATCCCAGATATGTTCTGCGAAACAGCGGTTGTACAAAGTGAGGGTTAAATCAGGCAGCTCATATTTAGCCTCAACTCTGCACAGCCAGAAGCAGGTTTGACCCTTATTGACTGGGTGGGTAACTGGGCTGTGAGTTTGTACTTCAGTGTCCCAGTCAGCACTCCAGCACATACTGCTCCTCCAGAGCCCCCCCTCGTAATTCCTCCCAGCTTCCCACACAGGAAGCATACACGCGAGGTACAAAATACCCACTGCTGTTAGCGTTCCTTATTAACAGTCACTTCAGAAGCACTGCAGTTATCAACAGCCAGGCAAGGTTCGGTTGCATCCCCTTCCCTGCCTCATCCCAGACTGCGACAGTGCACTTCATGTCTTCCAACAAAAAATACTTCCCAGTGATACCAGTTTTCTTCCAAGAGGATAAACCAAAGAAATTCCTTACACCATTTATGATAACAGTCCAATTTGCTTTATCCAGTGTTTATCCTCATGCTTTATTTCCCTGGTACAAGTAAAATAAAAGGTACTTACCATACCTCCTCATCCTCCCTGCCAACAGCCACAGCTCCCATTCTGGCAGGAACAGCCCAAGCAGCACTCTCACACCAGCTACAGCGAGGAAATGAAAAAAAAACACCCTACATTAAACTCAGGCAACCCAAAGGGGATCCACCAGCTCAAGAGTGACAAAGGCACACAGCAGAAACCTCATTAATCAGCTTCTGATTATCTCAGAGCTCACCCAGCAATGAGAGAAGCTAAAAGCAGCTCTCTCCTTAAACCAGCCACCTGTGGGCCACTGACATCACTTTAATGGCCAACGAGCAGCCAGAGCACGGGCTGTGTCAGCCACACCTCGACTGCAGAGGTCACGTAGTAACCTGTATGGCAGCTCCCTGACACTGCATTTCCTGCACCCCAAACAACACAGGAAAAGGCTTGTGTAGCTGGAGAACCTGGCCTGCTGCATCCACATGAAGTCAGCAGAGGAGTCTCCTTTGGAGGAACATAATGCATTAAACTGGAAGAGGTCCAGGATTCAAGTTACACTAATTATGGGTTTAGAATTAATGTAACACTAAACACCTGCTTTCTTCAATCCTGAGAAAGGTGCCTTAGAAGGGTGTTATGTCTAATTTGTGCTTTTACAACCTTGAGAGGAAGGTGCTTTTACCTTGTGAAATTAATTGCTGAGGAGCCCTCCCTGGGCCCTCACATGGAAATCAGAGCCTTTCTGAAAAACGAAGGATTTGAAAGACAAACAGCTGTAAGATGAAACTCATGAAGGAATAAAGGCAGCACCTTACAGAATTAATTTTATATTTTCCCTTAATGCATCCATGGTTAGCTTAGTAGTTCTCCATGTTTAACCCTTCCTTTTCCATCACAGTTTATTAAAAAAACCAAACGAAAAAACACCACCAACAAAACTTTACATGGCTTGGCTATTCCTTTCCCAGGCTGGATTATATTTCTTTTCCATTTTTAAAACTAATTTAAGCACATTAAACAGAGCTGATGAACCTCCCCCAGCCTGCCTTCATGTCACACTCTTCAAGGGAGTCTCTCTCTTCTGGGATCTTCCTGTGGTTCAGCAGCCGCCCTCCTCCTCCAGGCACCCTTTGGCCAGGCACAGCTGGCATCAGCTAAGCAGCAGCCCTGCCTGTGCATGCCCCCTGGGAGCAGAAGCAAAGCCACCCGTACAGCACTGCAGATGGGAGGAAAATTGTTTAGGGGGTTGCATGCTCCAAAAGGCCCTTCAAAGGTTTCTGGGGACACCTCTGGCTGCAGCCTGGTGACACAGATCCCACCTGTCACATGTCAAAGTGCACATTCCTCTCCTATGTGACCTGGCACGCAGGTACCTCTCCACCCATCGCACAACCTCGTAGAAGGGCAGGGAGGGAAGACAGCCATTCCTACACACGGATTTTTAAAAGTTGTATGACCTGCACACAGCCTGGGAAATTGCTTCCCTTTGGGACTGGCTTACAGCTTGTAAATATTACCCAGAGCAGCTCTCCTAGGACAGTTATTTTTGTCATTCTTATTTCTTGTGGCAGCTTGTGCTTCTCACATTTCCCATGCCTCCTGTGTGCTGTACCACACCTGTGGGGAATTGCCCTGGTCTTCCAACTTTTTGGACCACTTGGAGCAGCTGCTAGTTTATAACGGAAAATAATGAAACATAAAAAATAATTTACTTTTTTGCTGGCTCAGTGGGATCCTTAATCAGGTGGGAATAGGGACTAGCTGCCTAGAATTTTGAGTTTGACAAACTTAGCCCTGAAAACAGCAATATCGTTGATGTCTTAGAAGTGGCCGCGTTCCCCATGGGGCAGTACTTAGAAACTGGAAACCATCTGACTGACTTGTAAGCATTTTCTTACTCCCCAAAAACAGATAATGAGATAAATCCTCTTCATTCTGCGAGTGGATTTTTCCCAAACTGGATAAAGTCAGGTCATCGCTTCCACCCCTTGCTCCCCACTGCTGCATCCTCAGTATGTTGTTGGCTCCAGAAGTACATCCTTGATAAAATGGTCAAGCATTCCCAACACCATTGCCACAGGGGAAGGGGAGTCCCAAATGGCTGGGGGAGGAAGCTGGGAAACAGGTCAGGAGGTTTGATCAGAGGAGGCGGCAAATTACAGAGCCGAGAGGGAAACAGCCCTGAGTGGCTTAACTTGGGCAAATTAGTTAAAACATTTTTTTTTGCACTTGTTGATGCTATTTCAGTGCCTCCGTCTGTAACATCTGGTTGCCTTAGATACAGGAGGTAACTACGGCAACTAGATATTACAGAGAGAGGGATAAGAAATAGATCAACATTACTGAATTTGGTAGGCTCTAAAATAGCTTTTCTGTAAAGTAGAGGCAGGTGCAGAAGGGCCAACAGCACCGTGGGGCAGTGAATGGCAAAGGTGGCTGTGGCAGGAGGACACCCTAGCATGAAGCTGTGTGAACATCTGGGTACATTGTCCCCTTACATCTGCTTGCAGCATGACCCTTGGCCAGAGTGCATTAGCAATAGTTGGGAGGCTCAAAGAGGGATGCCCAGTATTTGTATTGGAGCTATTTTCACAGTAACCAATCCAATGC
>VXBJ01007140.1:0-85000 GCA_013400055.1 Nycticryphes semicollaris
GGTTTTTTAATCTCCACTCAAATCCGGACAGGCACCCAAAAAAGCAAACCCTTTCACTTCTCACAGGCTCTTCAAAACTCACACCCACCACTCTCTGACCCCCCAGCGGAGCTGCCCCCCACGATGCTGGGCTCTGTCCCACTCCAGCCCCGACGCTCTGCATCTCTGCGAGGTGACCGGTGCCATTCCCGCCTGCTCGGAAAAGGCAGGAGCTGTTAAAACCAAGGCCCGTAAAGGACAAAGAGGCAGCCACCGCCAGGACTTGCTGGCCCCGAGCCCCGTCTGGCTGCTGCTTCTGGGCTGGCTGGCAAGAGGGTTGGCGAGGGTGGGAGCTGGTTCAGTGCCCAAACTATAAAATCTGGGGGGAAAAAAAACCAACAAAACAAACCCACAAAAAAAACCAGACAATGAAACCTCCCCAAAACCCCAATCCTTCATTCTTGATCACTCAGAATTTTCTCCAGTTTGGTGAAGACAAAGCCAACCAAGTAAAACCAAACTTCTGGGATGTCAAAAGCCGGGTGGTTTTGTTTCTCAGGTCGGCTTTGCCGAGCTCTTTCTCCCCAGCTTTGGGCCAGTCCCGACACCACCACATCCAGCTCTGAACCACAGCTAAAATCAACCCCAAATCCTTCCATGTATTGCAGAGGAGACTCTCCAATTCAGGAAAAAAACCAATCAAACAAACAAAAAAAAGACAGGCTGTGTTTTCCCATAAAATAGGGCTCCAACAACAAATCCTCACTGCTGAGCTCATGCTGGGACGCCTGTTTTCCCCAGCTCCTGGTCACTCCTGTCCAGGCACATGGGTTGAGCCATGGCTCTGTGTCAGAGCTGTCCCGTGACACCTCAGACACTGGGTTGTGGGGAGGAGGGGACAGACAAGGCCAGTGCTACCAAGGGAACAGGGACTCCAAGAGCTAACCCCCCCCTCCCCAGGGTGCACCGTGGGTCTCCCAGGCAGGGAATGGTCCATTTGGAACAGTCTGGGTTCATTTTTAGCAGGTCTGGGGCACTTCTGTGGTGTCATCCTGGGTACCCACCTTGGAAATCTTTCCCTAAAGCCCATTTGGGATCAAGGCTGCACTTGGGGCTAAAACAGGGGGAAAAGCCAGTGGGAATTAAGCACCTAAATACTTCTGCACAGCTCAAGAGTTTTTCCTGGTGCCAGGTTCAACCCAGTTCCCTGGTGCTTAATTCCCCCATCAACCTCCTTGAATCCCTCCCTCACCACAGGGATGTCACCAAGGGGTGCCATGTCACTGGGATGCTCATCCTGATGGCACCGGGACCTGCACACCGGTGCCAAGCCCGTACCACTGGGGTGGCAAACTGTGCCAAGGACAGGAGCCATGTCTCGAAATCTGCCTCCCCCCCACCAGAGCACCTTAACGTGCCATTCTGCACGAGGGCTGTAATTTAATAACACATATTACTTTTTTATTTAAGCCATGCAAACCCCATCTCCTGGATAACTGTTAGCTCCCCGCCAGCAGCAGGCTGAGATGTGGGGAAGGTGTTTTCTTGCGCAGAGGTTGGGCTGGGCTGGGCTGGCAGATCAGACGCATCTAATTAATCTAGAACTAGGCTCATGCTCTCTGAGTCTTTATTCTTGGCTGAACTCGCAGAGACGCTTAGAAATGTTAGTGACAGGGTGTTGGCATCCTGGTGTGTGCACACACACACCCCCTGAAACACCTCCTGCTGCCATCAGACACCAGGCAACTAAAAAAAGCTTGACTTCAAAGAGCTGGGGCAGGGGAGGATGGAGAGCAAGGGCTCATTAACCTTGGAATCGCGTTAGATGGGGCGACAGTTGGCTTTAATTAGGCCAAGCAGGGGAGACGAGGCTGAGTCCTGGTGTGTGTGTGTGTGCACGCAGTGCCGTTTCGGCACACACACACACACACCCCCCAGGTGAGCACCCCCGGGGTGTGCACCTGCCTGCGTGGGCAGAGCACACACGCGTGACGGGGCATGTTCGTGTGGCAGGAGGTGGCGGGGAGACGGGACCTGCCACCTTCCTCCCACCCACTCGCATCCCCGCTGGGATGGGGTGCTGCCCCGGGGATGCTGGAAATCCTGCTGGTGGGCAACCAAACTGACGCCGGGAAGGCACCAGGGTGCCCACAGCCCCACCGTGCAGCGAAATGGGAGGCCACAGAGATGCTGGGAGGGCTGGAGCCCCTCTGCTGTGAGGACAGGCTGAGGGAATTGGAGGGGCTTCAGCCTGGAGAAGGCCCCAGAGAGACCTTCAAGCCCCTCCCAGTCCCTAAAGGGGCTCCAGAAAAGCTGGGGAGGGACTCTTGATGAGGGAGGGGAGCCATAGTATGAGGGGCAAGGGTTTGACACTGAAAGAGGGGAGATGGAGCTAAGATGTGGGGAAGAACTTGTTTGGTGTGAGGGTGGTGAGAGCCTGGCCCAGGTTGCCCAGAGAAGCTGTGGCTGCCCCATCCCTGGAGGATTTCAAGGCCAGGTTGGAGGGGGCTTGGAGCCACCTGGGCTGGTGGGAGGTGTCCCTGCCCAGGGCAGGGGGTGGTACTGGGTGGGCTTTAAGGTCCCTTCCAGCGCAAACTGTTCTATCATTCTATGATAAGAAATCACCTGTTTGAGCTGGATTACCCAAATCCTGGCTCTGCCCGCACTGTGATGTGCGCTCTGGCTGATGGGGCCAGGGATGAGGTGGGGTTCTCCATCACCGCAGAGCCCTGGTGAGCCCCCTCTGGTGAGCCCCTTCTTCAGCCCCTGCCTGGGCTCTGGCTCAGCTCCAGGAGGGATATTTCACACCGGTGCTACCAGGCAGCGTATTTCCTTTCTATCCAAGTGACTTGCAAAGCCCCCCGGGGTCCCTCAAATGTATATGTCAAATTTTTTAAGATGGGGAGGGAAAACAAGAAAAGCCCATAGCACCCATATCAGGGCTGGGTTTGGCTGCAGAGATGGGACCTGGAGGTGCTGTCCCCAGTGCTGTCCCTGGGGTGGCTGCAGCCCTGTCCCCCCCTCTCCCTTGGCAGGTTTTGCTGTTTGTCTTTTCAGACGGCGGGTTTATTATGGCCGGGAACACCCAGGTTTTTTCGCTGTCTGCCATGAAATCGATACAGTAATTTCATTTCTCAGTCATAAATGAAATGAACTGTAAAGTAGAGTTGAGTGTTTAAGCCAGAGTGAAAGAATGAATTGTTCTAACAGGGGACGTTAACGAGGGGATTAAATGTTCCTGCGAAAGCTGGGGGTCCACTGGCCGCCCCTGCCTGCCCGCTGGGTACTTTTAGGGCTCCCCACACCCCTCCTTCGCACCACCTCAGAGCTGTGTGGTCCGGCATCCGCGGCCCCCAGCCAAGCCACCGCCATCCCCACCTGGGTGGGTGGCCGTGATCACCCACTCACCGTCCCCACACCCTACTGGGGACCTGACCAGGAGCAGAGTGGCACCGAGGGGGGGAGCTTGGGGTGTTGGTGACCAAGGGAGAGCTGAGAGACAGTACTCACTGCGGGCTGGAACCCTTGCATTGCCCCTGCCTACATCAGCACCCACCATCATCCTCATCATGACAATGGGTGGCTTCCATCTGGCGTTAGACTAAAAGCAAATGGAAAAACAAAGTATAAAGAAAAAAAACCAAACCAAAATGAAGACAGTTCTTAACAAAAGCCTTTCAGCTGACCCAGAGCAACTGTTTTCTACCCAGAAGTTTTGGGAGGGTCATCAAATCCTGCTGCTTCCCCAGGAGAGTGTGCAGAGCTCTCCACTCCCAGGTGGTTCACAGCACGTGGGACATTCTCCCAGGTATGGAAGGCAGGTAATGGCCAGCCCCAGGTGCCCACCCCCATCTTGCTGTAGCAGGATTCACCCTGCTTGATGTCCTTAAATATTAAGCCCCAGATTTGGTCTCTGCTTTCCTGCCCGCAGCCTGGCAACCCGACATCGGGAGCTCTCCTCTCCCCGCAAGTGACCAAGACCCCCATCACCCCTCTTTCCCCGGCTCCATCATTTATTTTCCAATGAAAAATAACCCCACACTGATCTAGGGCAAGAGAGAGCACTTTGACAAGTCCAAAAATACGAGGGCCATATTATCTTTAAACCATTTAAAAGAAAAAAAAAAAAAACCCACCAACCCACAGTGAAAGCCCTATTGGGCCAGAAGAAACTCCAGCCAAGTTCCCCAAGTCCGCCCCCCGCTCCAGTTGTATTCCCCTGGAAATCCTCGCAAAGAAAAACACAGGGCATGAAAAAAAATTTGGTTTTCATTAAAAACCTCGAATGTGAGGGGTTCTGTAGCTTTCAATGGGGCTTTGATTCCTATAGATGATGGAATGTTTTCAGAACATTTAAAAAATGTTCTCCACCTTTCTATCTTATATCGGCAGAAAACTGCACCGGCGTTTTTTCACCTCCCCCTGGCCCGGCCGATAGAAGTGGTGAGCGCTGAATGTAGATGCAAACCTTTGCCTTTATTTATCTTGAGGTTTTGTTTTAAAAATGTGATGATATTTTCTTGTGGCTTTGGAACCAGACGAGACAATCCACGTGGGGGGAAAAGGAACATGCGGAAAATGAAAATGCTGCAGGAATTTTCTTAAGGGGGAGATTTTTACCTTTTTCTTTTTTGTTTTTTTTTTTTTACTTTCATTGAGAGAAAGCAGGGTCACGCAGCGCTCGCAGCACCCACGTACCTCCCCAAGAACCATTGTCGGGAAGCAGAGAGGCATTTCCAACACTCTAAGTCATCGCCAGCTTCATGGAGATCATTGTCTTTGTGTAAAGAGATTTATTGCTGTGTTACATCACTGCTGGGTGCATCAGCCGGTGGCTTCTCTACAGGCCCCTTTACATGGCATCGTTTGGTTTTGGGTTTTTTTAATTTCTTTTAGTGACCGTAAAGTAGATTCTTCACCTTTGCATTTTTGAAAGTGAGGTTTAAAGGGCTGGACTCAGAAAGAAAATGCCCCTTTCCATCACACCCACCCTGCTCCCGGCTGACACCAGCGAGCTGGAATGGCCATGTGTCCCCTCTGGAGCCAGGGCTCGTCCCTGCCAAACACGGCCCCATTGTGCCGGGTGTCCCCCGGGCCTGGCCGCCCACAGTCTTCCTTGAAAACAGCTTTATTTTTTTCCATGGCCAGGCTGTGTTTTGCTACCCCAACATTGCCCTCCAGCCCTTGCTGGGCACCAGCACTCGCCTTCCCCGTGCAAACCCCAGCCAAGGTGGCATTTTGGGTGACTTCATGCTTTCTCTTGCAAAAAAACACAGAAAAAAATGCCAAACCCCAAATCCAACCCTTTCATGCACCTTGGCATCTCATTGCTGCATTAGGGCACACAGCAGTGGGGAGGAGGGTGCGAGCCCAGCCCTGGGTGGCTTGTGCCGAAACGCAGCATCCGCGGCACGGGCTGGTTGGACCGGTCGGGCTGGCAGAGCAGCGCCCGTTTCACCCAGACACGCTGTGTTCACCCCTATCTCTGCTTCTTTTCTTCCTCCCCCCCTTTCCCTCCTCCCTTATGTCAGCTCACCTGCTGGTGTATATTAAAGCCTCATCTCAATTACAAGGGTCATTAGTCACCGCCCAAGAAAGGGCCACCCAGTCTGCGGTGGCAGGGTGCCACCTCCGGTGCCCGGCCGAGGGATCACCTGCAGCGCTCCCAGCCCGTACTTATCAGCGATTCCTTCCCCAGGGATGAGAGGCAGCAGAGGGATTGGGATAAACCCACGGGAGCCCTGCACACGCCGCCATGGTGGGGATGGCTGCCAAACCCTGATGATGCTGACGCTCCAGCCCCGCTGTGCTGACCCCACACCCTTGGAAAATCCACCACTGGATTGGTTTTGTAGCTGCTGCCTGAGCCGGTGGGGTCTGGTGACATGTCACCAGGAGGGCTGGGGACATGTCCCCGGCCCATGGGCTCCACACTGGGACGCAGAGCTTTGCCTGCCTGCTCTTCTGCAGGCAGGGACAAGCCTGCTGCCGGGCTGCAGGGTATCACAAGGGTGGGAAACATCATGAAGTTAAGGCTTCCCCTTCATCTCCATACACACCCCCTGGAGTGTGACTGGGCTCCCCCAGCCCCTTGGCCAGGAGGCTGGTGGCCCATAACTGCCCCAGCGCCTTGCCCCAGGTGCTGGGGCTGTGGGAAGAGGGGGGAGCGGGGTTCTGGCGTGCCTGCCTGCCGCAGCTCACGTAGGCAGGAGGTGCCGCCGACCTCGGCTGCCTCCTCTCCAGCCCCGTTCCCCGGGGCACCGGGAGCCAAAGGCGGCATCGTCACAAGGAGATGGGGCTGGTCCAGATGGGGCTGGTCCTCTGTGTAAGCTGTGAACGCCGACAGCCCCCCGGCTCTGCCCCACCCCAAGGGCCCATGAGCAGCCAACTGAAAGCCAGCTCCTACCTCCCACAAGAAATAACAACATGATTAATTTATATATATACATATATATATATATAATGAACTTTCAATGTGTTACCCTTGCGCTAGGGGTCCAGTTACTGCCTCTGCGGCTGCCACTTCAGCACCACGAGTAAAGAGGCTGTAAAACAGAGCCCTTACGGATCTGCGGATCCCTGTTAATTAGCACGCAGGGTTAATCATCAAAGATCTCTCACGTGTGCTGGCCTTGCACCATTGCAGCATCCCACCCCCAGAGCTGGGGGGGGCCGTGGCTGGGGCATCGCCGAGCCCCATCGTGTCCCTCCCAGGGCTCCAAACAAGCTGAAATCATTCAAGGCAAATGTCAAAGGCCCCTCTATAACCCGTCGCAGGGATGATCTGTGCCTTGATGAGCTCTAGCACTTGCCTATGGGGAGAAAAAAAAAAAAAGAAAAAAAGAAAAAAATGCTTATTAGATTAAAACCAAGCCCCTCTTCATGAATCCTCTCCCTTTTCCCAAGTCCAATCATTTTAAAAGGCAGAGGTGGAAAAAAAAAATAAAAATAGGAGAGCTTTAAAAGAGACTTACCTCTTCACAGGAGATACTTCGGCCTTCTGTAACTTTACAAATAAACTTTGCTTTAAAAGTTTGACTTGTGGCACGGTTTTGGCAAATTCAGACCCCCTTAAATACACCATTTCCTGCATTCTTGATTGCTATCTGAAGGCTTGTGAAAATATACAGGTGGCTGGAATAAATTTTAACTCTTTGCTTCCCAACCTCCCCCTTAGTCAGAAAGCTGCTGGTCTAACGCAGCGCTCGCGGCTGCTCTGAGGGGGACTGGCATCCCTGGCTGGGGACCAAATCTCCACTCCAGCAGCTTGGGGAAATGGTCAGGGTGAGCTTAGAGCAAAATAAGAACTGGGGTTAAGGAACACGGCTAGAAATCAGGCTTTACCCCAGCTTCCTGCTGCCAGAAACTTGAGGACAAGTGGGATGGAGGGGATGGGGATGGAGACTCCCAGCTTCACCGGGTGACTTGGTTTGTCCATGAAACGGTCTCTTGCCACTGCCAGAGTCAGTTTAAAGCACGTTTGCAGGCACCCTGCGAGGCTCTCGCTTCATAATTACAGAGAAATTCTTATTATTTTTCTTTTTTTTTTTTTTTAAGGGTAATAATAATAATTTATGGGATGATGGGCTTGATTCTCTCCTAAGCCCAAGGATGGGGAGGCATCCACCAGTGCCAGTGGTCCTCCATGGTCATCCTGTCCCATCCCCACAGAGCTGCACCAAGCCAGGTCCGACTTTTGGACCAGAATTAACTCCCCTGGGAGGCATCCAACCCTTTTTCCCAGGGGGGCAGAGCTTCTCACTCTCAGTGAGACGCTCACATTCAAGATGCTTGTCCCCCCCACTCTCCCCTGTGGCTGTGACAAGTGGCCCAGTGGGCTTGTGCCCAGTGAGGTGCCAGGAACCTCATTCCCTTTTGCCACCATCAGCATCCTTGGGGGAGAGCAAGGTTTGGACTTACTATATTACATTATGTTATACATAGTATAAATACTTCTATTTTTCCTAGTTATTTCCTCTCCATCCACTGCTCAGATACCACTGGGGCTCTTCCAAAACCACTGGGTTTTGGTTGGTGTTGGTGTTGGCTTCTCTCAGGAGGAGGGCCAAAGGGGCTGGGGGGTCCCCGGCCCACCCAAGGGTGCCTGGGAATGGAGGTGGGGGCAGGGGGCAGATGGTCAGGGCGAACGATGCTTCAGGGAAGCAGGCACTGCCAGCACGTTTCCCCAGCACCATCTCGCTGCTGAAGGAAACAACCCCCTGCCCGTACAACGAGCAGGGAGATTTCAATCATTTAAATTAAAAAAAAAAAGAAAGGAATCAAGGAAGCCATTCCCCGCCCCCGTTCTCCTGGACAAACAGCCTTTCTCAGCCCACATGCAAGCACTAATTTCTTTCTGCCACATCAAGATACTACGGATCTGAATCAGCTGTTTTTACAGGAGGGAATTAATTTTTTTTTTCTTTTTTCTCCTTTTCTTTTTTTTTTTCCTTGCATTTGCCAACAAAAGTACTAAGAGGTTCAGCTCTGGAGGTGAAAAATGAGTGGCTGGAAGGAAAGGCAGCCCAAAGGCCCAGATGAGGCATTGGGGGCAATCTGTGCTGCCTGGAGCTGGCACTTTGGGGAGGAAAAGCCGGGTATTGGAAGTTCAGTTTAATTTCCACTGGAGCAGCCTATAAACACCAGCTACCCTGATGGACAAAGTTTATCTACAAAGCAAAATAATAATAATAACAATTATTATTATTATTAGTTAAAAAATAATAAGAAATGCTAGCCAAGCCTTTCAGTTAAAGGGCATCCCAGGAGCTGCAAATCCGAGGGGTCTCTGTTTAATTCTGCACCACAGACCTGTGACACAGGCGCGTGGCTGCCCAGATCCTGCAGGGCAAGGGCAGGGGATGGACACGCTCCTCGGCTCCTCAGCGAAGGCAGAAGCTGACCCTGGCTGGGCCACGAGCTCCCCGTAGGGCTTGGCCACAGTTCTCGTTCCATCCCTCCTCCATCCCCAGCTGTGCCAGGGCTTTCCTTGGACTCGATGATCTCAGAGGTCCTTTCCAACCATGATGATTTTGTGATTCCCATCTGCTTAGGTTGCAGGTTTTTAGGACAAGCTTTTCACCGTGCCGCAGCCCAGCTCCAACACACCTAAGGAAGAGACATTTTAACCTCACATGAGCACAAAGAGCTTTGCAAGAGTCAAAACTCGCCCCGGTTCCCACCCTGCTGCTGTCAGCCTGAAATCAATGTCTTTTCTCTCAATTCGAGGTCTCTCCTTGAGAGCCGTGCTTCCTTCCTGTGTTACACTTTGGGATATATTNGCATTTGCCAACAAAAGTACTAAGAGGTTCAGCTCTGGAGGTGAAAAATGAGTGGCTGGAAGGAAAGGCAGCCCAAAGGCCCAGATGAGGCATTGGGGGCAATCTGTGCTGCCTGGAGCTGGCACTTTGGGGAGGAAAAGCCGGGTATTGGAAGTTCAGTTTAATTTCCACTGGAGCAGCCTATAAACACCAGCTACCCTGATGGACAAAGTTTATCTACAAAGCAAAATAATAATAATAACAATTATTATTATTATTAGTTAAAAAATAATAAGAAATGCTAGCCAAGCCTTTCAGTTAAAGGGCATCCCAGGAGCTGCAAATCCGAGGGGTCTCTGTTTAATTCTGCACCACAGACCTGTGACACAGGCGCGTGGCTGCCCAGATCCTGCAGGGCAAGGGCAGGGGATGGACACGCTCCTCGGCTCCTCAGCGAAGGCAGAAGCTGACCCTGGCTGGGCCACGAGCTCCCCGTAGGGCTTGGCCACAGTTCTCGTTCCATCCCTCCTCCATCCCCAGCTGTGCCAGGGCTTTCCTTGGACTCGATGATCTCAGAGGTCCTTTCCAACCATGATGATTTTGTGATTCCCATCTGCTTAGGTTGCAGGTTTTTAGGACAAGCTTTTCACCGTGCCGCAGCCCAGCTCCAACACACCTAAGGAAGAGACATTTTAACCTCACATGAGCACAAAGAGCTTTGCAAGAGTCAAAACTCGCCCCGGTTCCCACCCTGCTGCTGTCAGCCTGAAATCAATGTCTTTTCTCTCAATTCGAGGTCTCTCCTTGAGAGCCGTGCTTCCTTCCTGTGTTACACTTTGGGATATATTCAGCTACAAGCCACTCTCGGGGACCACACATCCACAGTGTGTGGGTATGGACCAAGACAGCAGCTCAGCCCCTGGCCCCAAAAAAACCCACCATCTGATGCCTGTGAGATACCAGCTCGCTGGGGTCTGCCTCTCCCTCCTGGGTCGGATGGGCTTCATCAATGCTCCAGTTGCCAAAACCACAAGGGAAACAACAGGCTGTTTAAAAAAAAAGAGGGGAAGCAAACAAAATAAAAAAGGGTCTCTGTGCTTCTCCTTCAGTGGGGTCCAAATCTGATTCAGTGTCATCCCTGTACCAGGAACCAACCTCATGGCTGGTCCAAGCAGGAGGAGGAAATTCCAGCTCCTCCGTGCTGTTTGTCACTGCAGGGAGATGCTGAAGGAGCCCAGAAAGATGTTGGTAAGAAATGTGCTGTGCAGAAGCTCAGCTGACCTGGATGACACATCCACACTGGGATGGCAGTGCTGGCTCCAACCTTTTTGTTGGCTTGGGGGTTTTTTGGTTGTTCTTTTTTCCCCAAGGCTGCCCAGACACGTGGACAGGAACACTGACAGGACCTGGACACCTGCATCTGTCAGCTGGGACATTGCTGAGGGATGGATGTGTCTAATGAAGGTCCAAACAACCTTCCAGGAGGAGAAGGAGCATCCAAACCTCCCATAGGAGCATGGGTGAAGCCAGCAGAGATCCAGAGTCGGGACCCTCTCTGGCCCACGATGGCTTTGCTGGTGCCATTGACTCCAGGACCACCAGCCTCGTGGAGAAGCCATTTCCCTGCCATGCAGAGACCTGGCACAGCTGGTGAGGGAGGGGATTACTCATCTCTGTGGGGCTTGTGGCTCCCGGGGAGGAAGGCTCTTTTCCCTCCCCTGCCCCAGCCTCCCCTCCCACCAGGGATGGATTTTTGCCTCACAGAGGCCAGCTGGGACCCAGCTGAGTCAGGCGAGGGGGGAATGTGGCCAGTTCCCATGGCTTTGGCACAGGGGGAGCTGGCGGAGCACGGCTGCCAAACAGAGCTTTGCAAGGGTTTCCACATGCACGAGCCCATGCCGAGTCTTTCCCAGCAAGGCAGCACCAGCTTCACCAAGTAGATGACAGCTCCAGGCTGCCAGGAATAGCCGTGTCTAGTGAGAGTCATGACAGCGATGGGAGGCTGGACAAGGCACTCAGTTGCAATGAAGGTGGGGACACAGAGCTCTCCCTGAGCATCACCACCCTCACGGTGCTACAGGGAGACCAACTTCTCTCTGTTGGTACCCACCTATCCCCTACCCACAAGGGACGAGGAAGTGGGGCAGAGAGGGAGCACGCCTTGCCCTGCTCCAGCCTGCCAGGGGCAATTAACAGGAGACAAACGAAGCACCTGACTCACTCCTATTTCCCCAATAAGAGCCTAAAGCACTTGGGCACGGTGGGGCAGAGAAAGCCCCATTGGTACACAGCTTGGCAAAATAACCTCTGCTGCATCCCACTCATCTTGGGACCCTCTTTAATTAAGGTGACAAAGATGTGGCTTTCACACTCACTCCAAAAGAGTATCGTGGGATTCAGGTCAGGCAAGTGCTGACCCTTCTTGTGGCTGGAAAAAGCTCCCAGAATCTTCCCGGGATGGGCAGGGCTTGTAGCTGCAGGCCCAGCTCCTGGGAGCAGAGGAGATGCTGGCCCCCAGCATTGAGAGCCAGCACAGTGCAGATGAAAGCACCCGAGAGCATTTCATAGTGATGGAGAAGACAAAGGTAGAGGATGAGCAGACACAAACCTGCCCCAGATCAGCCGTGCCACGCTGAGGATGGGGAAGGTGCACCCTTGGATCTGAGCTCTGCCCCAGATTTAGGGAATGACCTCAGGCAACTGCTTTCATCTCACTCTCTGCAAATCTGGGTTAAATGCTCCTCTCTTTCCTCCCTGTTTGTTTAGATGGCAAAGTGGGCTGGAGCATGAGCTGTCACTCAGGTCCATACGGGGCCATTGCCAATGCTGAGGAGTCCCAGGTTCCGATAGCCACCAGGCTCGGGCATCTCAACACACCACATCCACTCACTGCACCTACGGGAACGTACCCCCCCAAAAACCCCAGTTTCCTCTAAGAGAGGGTAGAAGTACAGAATTGATTCTGACTCTGTTTTTTCTGCAGCGGGAGGAAATCCTGGCATCACAGCAGAGCTTCTTGTCTCCTTTGCTGACCATCAAACCTCCTCCTCACTCCATCTCCAGGGGATGGAGAAACAGTTGCAGAGCCCCTCTGGTCACATCAGGGAGTGGGACAAGGAGCTGAGGGCAGGAGCAGTTCCCTTTGAGACCCAAACCCCAGGGGGTGGCACCTGGGGAGGTGCCTAGCCCCACCATTTTGGCGGTGTCCAGCAGGAACATCCCTGATCCCTTCTCCAAAAAACCCAGTGCCGGAGCTGCCACCGTGCTTTGGTGTGTCGTGTCCCCCCCGCCACACACCAAAATTCAGCAAGGCTTTTTTGACGTGGAGAAGCCCCAACCCATACCCAGCGCTGCTGTTCAACAGCAAAACCAGCTCGCTTTGGGCACCATGGTGCAGCATCACGTCTAGCTCAGGGGGTGGCAAAGGGAGCAGCGTGGTTCCCCTCTGTCCCCTTTTGCTGCCATCAGTCACACAGCCCAGCTCAGCCCTACAATCCATTTTTCCTTGGCCAGACCCACCATCCATCGGACCAGGGAGCTGCTCTGAGCCACCGAGAGGTTGCACCATCCCCAAATCGCAGGGAAAGCAGAAGGGGAGAGCCATGGCCGGCAGCGGGGGAACACGGGCCAAACTCCCCCGGCACATGCCCCGTGCCGGGGGGGGAACAGGAGTGGGTTGTGCAATAACACCCCGATACCAGCCCAGCTTTGAAATGCAAAGGCAGAAAGATCTGTTACGTTCAGGTAGTGCTGTTGTGGTCTAAGGCAAACAAAGTGCACAATACAAACTGGCTGCAATTGCTAATCAACCAGCAGATTCAGACCAAGAGGCATCTCACATGTAAATCGGATTTACCACTAATTAAATGCACAAAGAAGATTTTTCCAGGCATCCAAGGTTGCTCCTGCAGAGTCTGAACACCCACACACGCACACACCCAGCACCTCTGCAAAACGATGGCTTTTTTTTTTTNTGCGCGTGGATTGGGCAACACTGCCATTCTCATCTTCCCTTCCCTGCTCCCACACCGGGTACGTCTGCTCTTGGGCTGTGTAGTGGCAGCATCCTGAGCCACCACCAACCTTTGGGTCTCCCAGGTTTCATCTCCACATCCATCTCGGGGCCTGTGGGTGGGAAACACGGAGCAATGGGACCATTTTAGCCCATTTCCAGGTTTGGTGGAGCTGGGTGAGGTCTTGAAGGTGTCAGACTCCTGCAGGTTTGAGGAAAACAGCTGGTTTGAGGGAAGAGACAAAAAAGATGCCATCTCCCAGAGAGGACACCAAGGTCCAAGCCTCTGGCCAGCTGGTTAGTGCATGTACCACAGGGTGCTCATGCCAATAGCGGTAGGAGAAAGTCACCTGCTGGCGTGGGGACATGTCACTGGTGATGCTTCACAATCCAGGCCAGGGATCGCTGTGCACTGGGTGCTGTAGGACAGCACCCAACTCAGTCGGTGTTTGCCCCACGCCACAGCAAGTGCTGGAGAGGCCTTAGGAGATCAGAGCTTTCTCCATCCCAACCAGCTTCAGGGCTACCACAAGCCAGTGCCAGCCAGGAGCCAACCCGGCCCCACCACCCTGTGCCCAGCACAAGGACCAGCCTTCTCCGTGCTCCACTCCAGAGGCTGCCTGTGAGCTCCTGGAATAATTAGGCAGAGGAAAGGTTGGGGTCAAGGAGCAATTCCCTGCGGTGTGCTGTCATGGCCAGGCAGCCAGCCTGCAGGACAGCGCGGCGAGCGCTGCCCTTAATGGGTGGTGAATATAAATCATCTGGTAAACTTACCTGAAACTACGGTGACTTCAGAGCGGGGAGGAGGAGATGGTGGTGCAACCAGGCTGGCCTTTTCCTAGATCTTCACCTGGAGTGATTTTACCCACGGAGCCACAACTCGACAGGCAGGATGGTGTGGGTCAACCTGGGAGGACGTGTGTGTGGAAAGGCAGCACGGCCCAGGACAGCACAACCTGCTCACCCCGGCAGCACATGCAGAGCACAAACCCCGTCGCTCCCAGCGACGCTGAGCTGCTCTGGGCCACCCACACCCCAAAACCCCCCTGCCCTGTGGGCATGCAGACTCCCGGTCCCTCAAGGTCACCCCTGAGCATCACCCCATGCAAACAGGGCTTTAATCTAGCCAGTGTGCCTGTGAGCAATCATCACACCAGAACAGAAGGACATCACAGCGCACTGGCCCTCGTACAGGACATACCTGGGACACATTGCAGGGGGTGAGCAGCAGGCAGCAGAGTGAGGAACGCTGCGGGGCCCAGAGCCCTGGACAGATACTGCTTCGTGACACAGCAGAGCCCTGTGTGTGTGTCACATGCGATTAGGGGAACAATCAAGCCTTACGTTGAAGCAATGGAGATGGAGGTGGGACTCCTTGCCCTTGTGGCCAAGAGGGCCAATGGACTCCTGGGCTGCGTAGGGAAGAGTGTGACCAGTAGGTCAAGGGAGGTCATTCTTCCCCTCTGCTCTGCACTGGGGAGGCCACAACTGGAGCACTGGGTCCAGTTCTGGGCTCCCCAGTTCAAGAGAGACAGGGAACTACTGGAGACAGTCCAGTGTAGGGCAACAAAGATGATGGAGGGATTGGAGCATCTCCCTGATGAGGAAAGGCTGAGAGAGCTGGGACTCTTGAGCCTGGAGAAGAGAAGGCTGAGGAGAGACCTTCTTCATGCTCACAAAGATCTCTGATTCCTAATCCAGAGCAGTGCTCATGCTCAAGAGGCTCCAGCAGGAGGTCTGCAAGCCCATGGAGTGGGAGCTTTTCCACATGGAGCAGTTAAACGGTGAAACCAGCACCAGTGCTGAGGGTGGGAAGGTTTCAGAGTGTGGCCAAGGCAAGCTCTTGGGGACTCTGGCAGGGATCAGGCCACAGGCAAGGGCTGGTAGCTTCTTGTCCCTGCTGGTGGGAAAGGCTGTAGCAAGGGGAGGGCTGAGCTAGACCCCCTGCTTCTCCTTCTCCGCCCTGATCACTCACTCTGACCCCTCACAGCCGGGGAGATGGCACAGGGATAGCCCCCAGACCTTACCTGCAGGCTGACCCTCCAGCAGAGCTCACCCACAACTCCCTCCTCCCCCTTCGGGACAGCCAGTGATGGCAGCACCTGCAAAACAGCCCCTTCCACCCCCAGACCCCAGCCACCCCGTCCCCAAAACTCCTTTGCAACTGCTTACAGCCTTCCCGTAGGGCAGGGCCGTGGGATGCATCCAGGGCTGCCCATGGGTTCACACGGAGGATGAGTACGGAGCCCACTGTACTGGTTCTGAAGACAGGCTCTGGAGAGGGGCAGGGGGGAACCCACCCAGCCCTTGCAGGGGGCTACTGGTGCTCAGGGGTGGCAGGCGGGCTGTGGGAATCATCCCACTCCACACAGTGATGGTGAGGGGCAGGAGGGACAGTCCGGCATCAAGGAGCAGGGTCTGGGAGCCCACCTCACCCGAGGGAGATGCCGGGGACGGGCAGGCGGCTGACACTGATGGGTTTCACAACTGCAAATGGCTTGCCTTCCCCCCCCCGCTGCCACCCACATTTGGGGTGTGTTTGAAATATCTAGATGTTGAGTTTGTATCTCCTGCTCATCTCCAGTTGAAGCATTCCTTCTTGTTTACTGGTCCTCTCCCAGTCACAGGATCCCAGTCGAGGGAAGGAGCCTTCATTTCCAAGGGACATCTTGCATTCATTAGGACTTGTTGTTATTGACTTACAAGGCTGCTAATTCTCAAGGTCCAATTTAGCCCTCAAAACCACTAACATGTGTGCTGGGGAGTTGCTACATCACCGCGCCCAGCCAAGCCGGGCACGAAGGAAGCCCTGATGCAAAGTCACCACCTTCTCCATCACCTTGGTGGAGCTTTGGGTCCTCTCTGCCGGTGCTCGGCAGCTTCAGCCCCAAGGGGCAGCTGCCTCTGGTGCAGCGGTGGCTCTGCAGGAGACAGAGCTGGCAGATGAGCTCAGTATTTGCCCTCTGCCAGTGGAAATAAAAAGTAGATGAAGAGCAGCTGTGGTGCCAGGAGAGATGCCGTGGGGTGACCGGGACGCCTTGGTGCCTCACATGGGCATGGGAAGAGCTTCTGTGGCTGCAGGCACAGGGGAGATGGGGCAGCCCCCCCCCAGATTAGAAGCAGAACGTGAACCTCTGGGGTGGGAGGACAAATCCTGGCTCCCAGGGCCTATCCACCCCCCCAGCTCTGCACCACGAGACAGCGCCGTCAGACGCTGCCTTAGGAGCAAATTCAAGTGGTTTTGAGGAGTTGCCTCAGCCACAGATGAACTGCAACAACTGACCACAGATGGGCTCCTTGTCTGGGCCCGGCATTAAGTAAAACAGGTTTGCTTAACTCCCCATCTCAGGGTATTTCTCCCTACTCTGGTACCAATGGGGAGAGGCAGGTTCCTGAATCGCCTCCTCACAGCCCCACTGACTATATATAGTGAGCCCAAGCTCTTAACTTAAGCCCCTCGGGGCACTGACTCACGAAGAGAGGTGGATTAAAGTGGGGTGGCTGAAGCAATTACAGCCCCCAGCTGCCTGCCCCACCCCGGCCGGGAAGCTGCAGCCCCCACAGCGGTGATGGCTGAACCACACTTGAAGCAACGCCTGAACCACTGGTGTTTACAGGCTGGTAGAATGAAAGCGGCGCTGGGTTCCTGTGCCGAGCCAGCCCGGGAACCGCGGGACCCACAGGCTCCATGGCGCGATGTCTGGCTGATTGCACCGGCGGCCGGCGGGGTTTGCAGCCCCCGGGTACCGCCAGCGCGGCTGGTAGGGATGCAACCGATGTACCTGCGGAAGAACCGCTTCTGGAAAAGCCCTCTCGACTGTTCAAAGGGTGGCCACAGCCCTGGGATGATTTTTTGGCCAACGAGAAGCCAAGACCTGATACAGAACTAAAGGAAAAAACCATGAAACTGAACCTACAGCCTCTGGTCCATCACTGAGCTGGTACAACCACATCCCCGCTCCCCCCTTCCCTTCCTTTCCCCAGATTTTTGTGGTCTTTGGATGGCACTGTGGGGCAGGAACTCCCCCATCCCTGGCTGTCTGTACCCTCATGTGGGACCAGGAGCTGGGGCATCCCAGCATGAAGGTACCAGAGTGGCTGAAAGTCCTTCAGCGAGGGATGGCAAACCCACTTCTCCAAGGTTGAGGTGCTGCATTTGGGCTCACCTGGAGAAGGAGAGCCAGGAGCAAAGCTCCTGAGATACATCCATCTCTGTGGAGGGTTTTTGGGTTCCAGCTGGATGAGTATCCCAGAATGGTGCCTGGTGGGGGCCAATGGTAGCATCTCCTGTGCTCCTGCTGCCAGCCAGCTCCGACAGTCCTTGTTTCCAAGCTGAGCCTGTCCCAGCACATGTGAATCCAGCAAAACCCATACAATCATCATGGTCTTTCCAGGCAGTTTCTCGAGCAGAGGAGTGACAGCAGCCAGGAATTGCATTAGACCCCCAAGGTGTTTACACAAGGCACAGAAGCAGGAACGCAGCCTAGACGTACAAATATCTTCACACTCATATAGGAGCTGCTCAAGTCACTCAAGCACAGAGATAACAGCTCCACCATGGGCTCAAATCACCACGTTAACGAGAAGATTTGCATCCTGAGCTCAAACTGTGATGCAAACTAGCTCTCCATCGGGAAACAAGCGGGATGGAGGCAAGAACTTACTGTGAAACAGCAGAAGTTCATTAGCACCCAGCGGGCCCTTGCATCCCCAGGGCATGGTGCAGAGCCAGGAGGTGCTCCTGGCCTGCAAGAAATCAAGGTGTCTTCCTGTGCTGCTGCACCCAAACTAAGCCACTCTTAGCTGTAGGTGGTAGGACTCCATCCCTACCATGAGTGCTGCTTCAGGCAGCACATCATCAGGCAGGACCACTTTGCTTCAAGCACCCTGCACCCTAGAGAGGGGCTCCATGGACAGCAAGGCTGATGGAAACTGCTGGGGTGCTGAGGTCCCTTTGGAAAGCAGTTTCCTCAAGTGCTTTGGGAAGGGCCAAGAGCCTCTTTAAGCACCCATTGCCAGGACCAAGTCCCAGGAAACCCAGCCTTGGGCTCCTCTGAAAAAATTGATTCTCAGGTCATGACTAAGAGGGATTTGATTTCATTTCCATATATTTAAAAAATGCAGATGATGAGCCTGGGCAGGACAAAGAGACCTCGCTACAGGCAAGCATAAGACAACCTGTAATTAAAGGGTTCAACTAATTTTTCCCAGGGTCAGGTCATCAGTTAGAATCATAGAATGGTTTGAGTTGGAAGGGACCTGAAAGCCCATCTAGTGCCACCCCCTGCCCTGGGCAGGGACACCAACCACCAGCCCAGGTGGCTCCAAGCCCCCTCCAACCTGGCCTTGAACCCCTCCAGGGATGGGGCAGCCACAGCTTCTCTGGGCAACCTGGGCCAGGCTCTCACCACCCTCACACCAAAGAAGTTCTTCCTAAAATCTAATTTAATTTTACTCTCTTCCAGATTAAAACCATTACCCCTCCCTCATCCTTTCTTTAACTTCCCATCAGAGGACTCTGTCCTTGCAAGAAACTGACCCCGGCCACTGCTCTTGTAATGGCTGTTCAGTCACAGGTGACATCGGATGTGAACCACCTGCTGATTAACACCGGGATGCGACATGCCACCATGGGGCCGGTGACTTTAAAGGATGAGATTCAGCCAGGTTGGATAACCCAAAATATCCACTTAGGCACTAAAAAAAATCAACATCTCACCACTGGGAAAGCCACCCCAAGAGTCTTCAGTGAGCAACATGCGCCTCCAAACGCTGGCACCCGGCTGCATGCAGAGGCTGGGCTGTTCACGAGGTGACGTGCATCTTCAGAGGGCCATGAGAGACAGGAGATGGTCTTCCCAACTCACAGCCGTCCCTGGAGAAAGCTGAACAGCACACAATTGTTGTAAGGCCTTACACCAGCAGCTGAAAAATCCAAGTGGATCGTTTCCTATTGGACATATTTGGGAATGTATTTATTTTATATCTCGTGAAAAAATTCCAGGATGTAAGTGAGAAGCCAAGAAAGAAAGAAAAAAAAAAAAAAAAGAGGGGAGGGGGGGAAAGAAAGAAAACAAATTTGAACCGGGAATGTTTTACGTGCAGTATTAAATCTCCAGCACACAATGAATCATGCAGTTCTTGGTCTAACAAGGAGGACTCCAGAAAGTCTGTAGTATGAGGGAGTCACTGGAGACTCTAAGAAATATAGCAAGTTTGGTCCAAAGTGCACAAAAGAAGGGTGGTTTTTTGTTTTTTTTTTAGTAAAGGAAAAAGGAAAGAAAAGAAAAAACTAGTAGTAAGAAAAAAAAAAAAACCCTCCTCTCTGAAATTACAGCCCCACAACAGCTTCATTTGTATAATCCTTCTCATACCCAGGAGCTGTTTTGCAGCGCTCAAGGAGACCAGAAACAGGCGACAAAATGCAACAAAAGCAGTATGTATTTGAACTTTTGTTCCCGATCCAAAGCGCGTGGTTACGGTGGGACAGGGGCTGAGGTGAGCGAAGGCGCTCGCCAGCGAGAACATGCAATTCAGATCCTGGGGAAACAGGACTGGAGCTGCCAAACCTGTTCCCTTGCCCAGGGCAGGCGGGTGTTTACACAAACATCGGTCTGGAGCGCTCCAACACGGCCTTCACACACACACCCCGGCCCGTGGTGGCGGTTCCCCATCCTCCAGAGATGAGGGACAGCTTTCCTAAAAATCTAACCTGAATCCATGGCTTGTGTTTCCTCTCCCCCTGACAGCAGTTCCCCTCCACGGGGAGACCGGTGCCCCCTTCCTGGTCCTTGCTTCTCAAGATGATGAACCCTTTCTACTCGTGCATCCTGCTCCGGGCTCCTGATCCCTCCTCTCTTCCATGAAATTCCAGAAATAGCCACTTACCTCTGAGGTTTGACCTTGCAGCCTCCAGCCCCGTCTTCCCAGCTTGGGGCAGACGCGCACAGGCAAGGACAGCACGAGGTGGTGGAGGAACACCCAGAGGAAACCCTGAGGAAAGCCTCCTCTCTCTCCTGAAGCTCTGCCACAGCCTCTCCCGTCTCTTCCCATGCTTGGCTTGAGCTGGGCAAGGCAGGAGCCACCTTCCTCTCTTTAGGGCTGGAGATCCTAATGGATGGGTGTGAAGGAGGATCCAGTGTGGTTGTGAGATGGATTTGGGTCTGGAGAGAGGGTATGTGCATTCAGCCAAAAGCTCCCCAAGATGCTTGATTGCTCCAGCGGCGATGCCAAGCACAGACAAAGGCAGAGCTGCCTCCAGCACTTACAAAGCCAGCAGAAACCAGCCCCAAGCACAGGCCACTGTGGCAGCAGCAGACCCAAGACCCTTGGCCATGGTTCCACCAAGGATCCCTGCTGTCCTACAGAGATGTTGCTTTATCCGCTGCACAAACGCAACCACTCCTGCCCCACGGCACAGCAAAGAGTCAAATTTATATGGGGTTGGACTAAATGACCTTTAAAGGTCCCTTCCAGAGATCCAAGAGAGACCAGGAACCAAGATATTCCTGCTGCATCTTGACACAGCAGAGCCCTGTGTACGCATCATGTGCAATTAGGGGAACGATCAAACCTGCTGGGATTATTTAGCCTGGAGAAGAGAAGGCTGGGGGGAGACCTTCTTCATGCTCACAAGGAACTGAAGGGTGGGTTGAAGGAGGATGGAGCCAGACTCTTGTCAGTGGTTCCCAGTGACAGGACGAGGGGCAACGGGCACAAGCTGGGACACGGGAAGTTCCATTCCAATATGAGGAGAAGCTTGTTTGGGGTGAGGGTGTCAGAGCCCTGGCAGAGGCTGCCCAGGGAGGGTGTGGAGTCCCCTTCTCTGGAGACCTTCAAGCCCCCCCTGGATGCAGCCCTGAGTGATGTGCTCTGGGCAACCCTGCTTTAGCAGGGAGTGGGACTGGGTTGTCTCCAGAGGTCCCTTCCATGGTTTGTTGGTTTTCAATTCTGTGGTTCCAAACCTGCCCAGGTCACTGCCACCAAAAGACCTGGCTGCCCCTTTGGTCTCCAGAAGAAAACCAGTGGATCTGCAACAGCAAGAGGCAGCCACGCACCCTGCAAAGAGAAATCCCTCCTGCCGGGGGCTGCCTGTGCACCGGGGGGGGAGATGGAGGGCTCACTCCCCTTCATGCCCGAGACAAGAGGTGGCCAAATCCACAAGGAGCTTGCCCACACATCGACTGGCTGGTGCGAGCCCAAAACCTCTCTGGCTTCCCTCGGTCAACAGCAGCAATGTCAACAGAGGAATGTCTCGCCTTGCCCAGTCGCACCGAGCTCCAACTGGGGCAATTAATCTTTATAACATGTGGAAGGAGGAATGCACAAGTCAGCAAGCGAGCGGGGCAGGTGGAGGAGTCTCCAGGAAGGAGAAGGGGAGGGAGGTGGGTTTTTTTGTTGGGTTTTTGGTTTGTTGGTTTTTTTTTTTTTTTCTATTTTGGGTAGAAGAATAGGCTGCAGGAAGCAAAAAAATCAACCTGTTGGCTTGGCTCAGCCCAGCGATCAGTCTGGTACTTCACAAGCAGTGAAACACTCTGTGGTTTTGCTCCATCACCACCACAGCAGGGCCTTTCTGGGGAAGCTCGCTTGCTTCTCGAAGCCACTTTGATGCAGGATGGATACAATAAAAAATTAAAAAAATAAAAATAAAAATGGGGAGGGGCAGAAATCTTACCCCATGGGCATGCACAAGCACAGCAAACTCGTTCCTTGGTCTTTCATCTGCCTTAATAACATGCATTCTGTGGCATCTATAGAAACCTGCTCACAGCAAAGGATCTGAGCTCCATGAAAACGTGAATCCAACTCCTCCGCATATTAATGGCTGTGACGGAGCCTGGGGAGCACAAAGCGAGGACAGTTACCCAGCTGGGGAGCAGCACCGAGGCTTCCACCATCTGCTGTGGTTACCAACAGCATCCACATCATTTAAGCTCCCCTTGCTCGACTAAGGGGGGAAAACAGGAAGAAATTATGGCTTTGATAACACCCAGAGTGCCCAGCTCCAGCGAAACTCCCGGACCTTCACCATGGGAGTTTCCTACACAGCCTAGAGGAATCCCTGGTATCCCAAATGATCACCAAGGCTGGAGCAGAGGGCACCAGCAGCAACCACTGCCCCACTGGCCAGCAGGGAGAGGACCTTCAATACTGCCCTAAACCAAGCTCTCATCCCCTGTGATGTGGCACCAGAGGCACCATCAATGTCCAGCGTTGAACAGTTCTGCAGGTTCTAAGAAAGACCCAACAGACTCCTCATCCTTGCTTTTTTCCAAACTCATCACATCAGATAATTCTGTATTGCTATGGGCAGGGCTAATTCCCATTAAAAAGGGAAAGGTATTTCAGCACAGAAGAGGGTCCCACGTGGCCCTTGTCAGGCAGCAAGGGCTTGTGGTGCAGCACCAGGCACCAACTCCTGCCCCATTGATTGCCACAAAAGCAGGGGACATGAAAGCTTCAGATCTCATTCCTAAAAGGGGTTGACAAGTGCTACGGGAGAGATCAAGGAGTGAAGCATTTTTCTTCTCCATCAGTTCTCCCTTGACCCTGATGCCTCAACCTGCAACGGGGACCCTTCTTTGCTGCCGAGCTCCAGCAAACCAATTTCCCATAACGAACACAATCAGTGTCATTACTGACTAAAGTGGCATAAAATCCACATTCTCTACCCCTCCAGAAGTCAAACGTTCCCCTCCCGGCCACAAACAGGAGCAGTGGGATGTCACAGGATGTGGATGAGAGCCACCACACATCCAGGGTGGGGGGAGGAAGGTGCAGCCCCACTGATGGCCCCCACTTGGGCAGGGTGCAGAGCTGGGTCCCGTCCCGTCCCCCCACCCTGTGCTGTTCCCGGGGAGATTCCCTGAGCTGAGGCTGACCTCCACAGGCCAGCGGGATCATAACAGCCCTGCACTGCTCCTGGGGACCAGGAGCACCTGGAAAGTATTTCCCAGCCGTGCAAGCAGGGCCCTTTCCCCACCAAAACCAACCCAAAGTAGGGGGGACCTCTGGGACCTGGGACCACCTGCTTCATGTCCCAGCAAGGATGGCTCCCAGGGGACCTGCCAGCTCTGGACACAGGAGCTCCTGGGCTTGTTTCTCCTCTCCATCTTCCCAGTTCATCCAGGGCTTCTTCCTGTGCATCTCCTCTACTGCTGCCTTCCCTTGTTCCAGAAATGAAGAGGTTATAAGAGACACGGCTGCCGTAGAAGTGGAAGGTTCACAGCAATTCATTAAGACTTTAGTCTAATGGGGCCTTTTCCACGGCCCTGAGGACCCGTTTTGCACCCAAAAGGCAAAGCTTCAGGGCCAGGAGCAGGCCCAGGAATACCAATTCCCCCCAGATCCACCTCAGCTGCTCAGAAAACACCACGATAGACAAGGGCTGTTTGCACTTTTGCCCTAACACAGCGCCCAGAAGGGCTTGTCCTATCTCCAGTTAATCAGTGGGGCAGCAAACACTGAAGATTTGGGTTTCAACTAAAAAAGAAAAAAAAAGAACAACAAAAACCCAAACATAGATCTCATCAGTGTAGCTGATATAGAGGCTTCCTTCTCTAAGACAGGCTGAGCAAGCAGCACGTACACCCTGACAGAGAGCAAAGTCATCCCTGGAGGGCAACGGCAGCTCCGAAGCCTCTTGCCTTACTGAGGTTTTGGCTAATGGCAGCTGGTCTGAATTCCTCGACGCAGCATTTGCCTCCTCCAAGCCTTGGGTTAGTCTGGGCATTAGGGCCAAATCCAAGAGCTCTCCAGCATCTGAGCAGATCTGCTTTGCCCTCCGCAGCCACCAGCTTCCCCTCGGCACAGCACATGATGGGAACGGAAAAGCGCTGCCCCCCAGGAGCTGTGGGTGACCAGAGCAGTGGGCAGTTTCCCCACAGAAGGGCATAAGTTGGTGATGCTGGGGAGGACTTCAGAGGAGGAAAATCAAAAGGAGAGAGACTTAGAGACTTATTTTGATGCAGGGAGAAGGAGAGCAAGCAGAGCAAAGCCAAGGAAATGGGGCAGGACTGAGCGGTTTATAGGTCTGAGATGTTTGTATGAGGACATCGGCCAGATGTGACATGAGCTGCTCCATGTTCCTCCACCCCACATCACCCTCCACCCCTCTGAGCCCACCCCATGCCCTGACACAGCCCCATCTTCCAGCACTGATGCTGTGAGAGGTTCCATCACAACCACCCGGAGATAGTAACCACCTTCCTTCAGAGGGGTCAGGGGCAACTGCATCCACAGCACAACCTCCAGCAGACCCAGGAGCAGGTTTTTCTCTCTCCGTTCCAGCTGGGAACTGTGGGAACAAGTGGTACCAATGGGAAAATAGAGGGCAAAGACCTTCTGACCATTCTGCCACGATGCCACCGGCCCTCTCATGTGGGTAACTGGACTTTTTGCCCTGCGGACCCATCGCTTCTTCCTGGCCTGCTGCTAGGAGACTTGCTAGACTAGTGCTGGGAAGAAGACGTGAGAAAAAAAGTCTCCCATGAAAAGAACCATTCAGGAAGGCGCCTGGCAGACAATTTGATGTACCGACACATTCTGCAGAGCCAAGTGTTTACAGCGAAGTGAACTCTGTACAGATACGCACTCCAGGCTGGGCAGAGATCAGGATCACAGCGAGGGTGTAAATAGAATTATGAGTGTAACATTGATTCCAGTTTGCCCACTAACAACGTTCCCATTCACTCAAGGAAACATTCCCAGGAATTGCTCCCCATTTGCCATCTGGCAATCCCGGCCGCGTTCTTCTCCTCTGTTGAACCAACACTCCTTCCTGATAAAGCCGGGAGCCTTCCGGCTACTACCTCCACGTGAAGGTACAAAGAGACTTCGCCTTTCATCGCCTGTTCCAACCAGACGGCGCGGCCAAGGCAGGGATCCCAGAGAACTGGGACTCCTGGATTCCTTCCCGGTCCTTCCACAAACCCCAGGAGAGGCACACACACACACACACACACACACACACAAAAAAAGGGGAAGGCAGGGGGGGACAACATGTGCCCCCGCTCCACCAAAATGGGTGCATTTATAAACTCAGCTCCCCACGGATGTGATAAGATCAATCCTTGGCAGCGGTGTAACCGCAGCAGGACAGCGCTGCGGTGGGTTGGTTTGCCCTATATCCAGCACCCCAGATGCAGCTTCACCCCCACCCCTTGGGGTCAGGTCAGAGCTGGGGGAGGGGGTGTCTGTCCTGGGGCCACGCTGCCCGGTGTGGGCAGGCAGTGGGTGACTCGCATGAGGGCACCCCGAGAGTCAGCAGCAGAGGCGGCTCCGGCAGCGAGTAACCTGGAGGGACCCCCAACGAAGCTGTGGAGCTCAGCTCTTCTGGGGAACCCGTCACAACTTGCCTTGGTTTCAAGGCCTTCTCTTATCTTTCGCAGCAACTCGGGCTCATTGTGAAATCTCACCACTGGAGATGTTAACAGCCAGGATTTATGGCTTCTGTAGTTTCCCTTTAATAGCTTCAGCTGGGGAAGCGCTGGCGAAGGATGAAAGATGCTGGTACGGGATGGATGTCAGGAGAAGACTTCAAAGACTTCCAATACATCGAGTCGTGTTATGATACTCAGGATCCTTCTCTTACAGCCATCCAACACTTTCAGGAGCCTCTCCCCTCCTTAAGCACGGGCTTAACCATTTGGACCCACAGTCCAGCACCTGCATCTCGGCTCTCCAGGCTCATGGGCAGGATTCTGCCCTGAGGAGTTGCCCTTTGGTTGCTCCCAGCAAGTTCCTCGTTGCCTACAGCACATTACACAGCACAGCCTTGCTTCTTAACCCAGACCTCCCCAAATCCTTCGCTCCCAAAGGTGCCCTGAAACGCCAACTGGCTCAGGCCAAGGCAGTAGCCACCACAAATCCCAGTCTGCAGCAGGAATTTTCATGGGAAAGCTGGGCAGGTTGTGCTGTAACGAGCGACTACCCGTGAGGAAAGGCTCAGCTGGAGGGGAAGGACGGAGCAGGCCTGAGAAGGGATTTTGCACACTAAGAACTGACGGATGGCGTTGCGCTGGGGGGTTAGTCACGCTGTGAGAAAGTTTACTCGTGTGTGCATCCTCCACTGCCCACTGGTACTGGCAATCCCAGGTGCAAATACAGGTTGTGGGGAGAATGGCTGGAGAGCAGCCCTGAGGAGAAGGACTTGGGAGTGATGGTGGATGAGCAGCTCAACACAAGCCGGCAGTGAGCACTGGCAGCCCAGAAAGCCAACCCCATCCTGGGCTGCATCAAAAGCAGCGCGGCCAGCAAAGGCATGGGAGGTGATTCTACCCCTCTGCTCTGCTCTGGTGAGACCTCACCTGGAACACTGTGTCCAGCTCTGGAGTCCTCAACAGAGAAAGGACATGGACCTGTTGGAATGGGTCCAGCGAAGGCCACAAAGATGATCAGAGGGATGGAGCCCCTCTGCTGTGAAAACCAGCTGAGGGAGCTGGGGTTGTTCAGGCTGGAGAAGAGAAGGCTCTGGGGAGACCTTAGAGCCCCTTCCAGTGTCTGAAGGGAGCTCCAGGAGAGCTGGGGAGGGACTCTTTGTCAGGGAGTGGAGTGACAGGACAAGGGGAAACGGCTTTAAATTGGAAGAGGGGAGATGGAGATGAGATACCAGAAATTCTTTACTGTGAGAATGGTGAGAGCCTGGCCCAGGTTGCCCAGAGAAGCTGTGGCTGCCCCATCCCTGGAGGGGTTCAAGGCCAGGTTGGAGGGGGCTTGGAGCCACCTGGGCTGGTGGGAGGGCAGGGGGGGTTGGAACTTGATGATCGATTAAGATCCCTTCCAACTCGAACCATTCTGTGATTCTATGAAAAAAGGATCAGAGACCAACTGAACTGGTCGATCACACTCTGTACATCTGGAGGGCGGGTAGCTGGGACCCAGGGACCACCTCCATCCTGTGAGCTGTCCAAAATTTCTCTTCACAGAATCTAGGAGAGAAGAATTCATCCAGCAGCCAGAGCAGCGTTTTTTCACACTCCTTCCCACAGCGGGTTCCACTGCGGCGCTGAGTCCGTCTCCCACAGTCCACAAAACAAAGGCCCCTGACCCTCTCTCCTGAAGAAATCTCACATTGAAGACTTCAAATCCACCAGCCCCTCGCACAATGCTGGATGTCTGATTCTCAGGCAAGTGGGTGCAGCAAGACAAAGAGCCAACCAGTGCCTTAAAACAAAACCAAAAATAAAAAAATAAAATCAGAGACTACAGGAACTCCCAAGTCCCTGTAAGAAATATTGCCTGAGGAAATTAAAATGAAGGAGCTGAAGCAGCAAATGCCTGCCTACACCTTAAACCCACATTCACAAGCAGGAGCTGTAAAAAATGTCAGCGTTTTCCTACCCCATGTCCCTGCATGGTGCACCCTGGCTTCACAGGCCTGTTTCACAGAAACAGGGAACTGTCAGGGTTGGAAGGGGCCTCTGGAGACCACCCAGTCCCACTCCCTGCTAAAGCAGGGTTGCCCAGAGCACAGCACTCAGGGCTGCATCCAGGGGGGGCTTGAAGGTCTCCAGAGAAGGGGACTCCACACCCTCCCTGGGCAGCCTCTGCCAGGGCTCTGACACCCTCACCCCAAACAAGTTTCTCCTCATATTGGAATGGAACTTCCCGTGTCCCAGCTTGTGCCCGTTGCCCCTCGTCCTGTCACTGGGAACCACTGAGAAGAGTCCAGCTCCATCCTCCAACCTACTTGTGAGCATGAAGAAGGTCTCTCCTCAGCCTTCTCTTCTCCAGGCTGAAGAGCCCCAGCCTTTGTCAGGGGCAACACCACCCGGCTCACAATGAGCAGTTTAAGTTGCCCTCAACAGCAAGAATAAAAGCACGAGCTTCACCCCTGGGGTTTGTTTCAACTGTATCCCCAGCAGGAGCCTGTGGATACAGATCAATCCATCCAGATCAAATGAAAAAATCCAGCTACGAGCCACAGAATGGGTACAAACACTAACACAGCTTTGTTACCCTCGTGTAACTTCATTCCCAGCGCGCCAGCAAAGCAGATAAAGAGAAGTCATCGCGACCAGGGGAGCTAATAAAAGCCAATTTCCTCAGGGCACATGCCCTTGTCCTCAAGCACCCCTCTCCTGCAGCAACCTCAGCTCCCCTCTTCACCCCAGGAGCCTCCTGACACCAGGGAAGGGAGCAGCAGCGCCGAGACTCATCTGGAGCTACGTGTGTGCTTGAGCCCTGCCCTCCAATGGCCCAGGCAAGAGTCTGCCCAACGAGTGTCCCATCCCCAGTTCACATCACTCTTCAAACTTTATAGGAGAAGGAGAAAAGGGTTAAAATAACATCTGGCTGCTCCTGGGTTCTGGTCCCCCTCCAACCAACAATTTCTTATAAGATACTGAGTATAAGATACTTTTCTGCAACCCACAGTCCCATTTCCTTGTGGGAAGGACTGGAGCTGGAGGTTTGAAATGCCCATCAGATGGGAGAAGCCCCTCCGCTGCCCAGCTCTGTCCCCAGGCGCCTCTGGCAGTGAGCACATGATCAACCCTGCTGCCTTTGAGTGTTTCACCAGGAACAGTAGCTTCTCACAACCAGCTTTCTAAAAATCACACAGCATTTAAAACTTTGCCATGTTCTACCTCTGGAGCTCAGCATCGTAACTGCTTTCTCCTGCACCCTCCGTTCCTCTGATGCATGGGCACCAAAGGCCATTTTGACAAGCAGAACCTTCAAACTCATTAAGAGGAGCCCTATCACTTTAATCAGACTCTTTAAAATAAGAATTCCGTGTGCAAACTGACAAAGTCATTCTCCTGGGTCCTGCCAAGCCCTTTGCCGTAGGCAAAGGAGTTGAGACGTCCCTTAGCATCAATTTTGTTTGTTTATTTATAAAGTTCACATGTTTGATCTTTGTTTAGCAACCGTTTTCATCTCTCCGTCCAGTGGTAAGAACACAGCAGTTCTTCTCTTGAGTCAAAGAATCATGAGTTCTCTTTTTCCAACTCTGGAAACCATCCAGCACCAGCTTTGAGGGCTCATCAGAAATTTAGCAAGACCAAGCGCCGTAGGGACGTGCAGGGAGAAGGGCTGCTTCCCTCCAGACTTCTCATTTCTCACACACAGTTAAAAGCCAGGCTCTTTAAATCGCCTTAACGCTTTTCAGAAATTATCCCAGGACACTTGACTAATTTACACCCCCCAACCCCTCCAATCATCCCGGGTTGTTTTTGAACAGCAGGATCATGACCCCGGGCTCAGCCACCACACTTTTTGGCAGGCTTGGAAAAACACCAACCCAGACTGAAGCGCCTTGTTATTGCCAGTGCTGCTGCGCATCCTTCACTGGAGATGAAGCTGCTTTAAGCCTCGCACCACTTTCCCTACCAACCTCAGGAGACGACCACCAACCCCAATATTTGGGTGGGAACAACTCCAGGTGATTCCTGCTTTTGCTGAATTAATTTGGTGAACAAAGTAAAACCCTGGAGCAGCAGCTCCTTCTAGTTTGCGATTAAAAGCTCAGTCAATTGCTCGTGGACCATTCAACCCTCTGCTCACACTATCCGCTGCTTCATCTAAGCCCATCAAAGGTTCTCCTTGGCCTCCTGGACATTAACCGTGTTTTTGACTCATGACTCACTACATCCACCCTTTCTCCCGGGAGATTTCGGAGACAGCAGGAATGTTCAGACATTCAGCTCCTCCTCAGCTGTCTTTCTAACGAGTGTCCAAGAGCCCTCAGGCAACCACGTCAATTGAGTTCCTGTTCCATCCCACCCAATACAAAGGTTTGTCCAGGTTTCTTTTTCCTTCCATAAAAATCTGGATTACCCTCTGAAAAATTGGTTTATTCCTGCACCAGCAAGTACCAGAGAGAGACACTTGCAGGGTCTCCTCAGCCCTTTTACAGCTACTCTATTTTGCTGTTTACGGGAAAACTGAGTTGAGGAAGTAATTAGAAAATTGTTTCTGGAATTTCCACAGCACAATTAATATCACTGAAGCTTTTGGCAAATAGCGTGTTTTAGCCTCTCTGGAGTAAGAAAACTGGAGCTCTTATGAAGTGTGCTAATTGCTACAGGAATGAACCAAGGCAAATCAGATCCATTTTCTGAAACATGGGCAAAAGCAGTGTTCTGTTTCTTACACAGGGCTAACAAAACACTAAGGTGATTTCTAAGAACTTCTTGGTGAAACATCACAAAAATAAATTGATGAATATGTAAAATAGTATTTCCAAACAAAGCGCCAAAACTTCCAAGGCTGGTGCCGTGAAAAACACATCTCAAGGTGAACCAGAGCTGAAGATGACGAGGTCTCCCCTGGTTTGGCACCGGAGACTGACAGCAGTTGCCAGGACATCGTCAGGCCCAGGGGAAGAGGGCAGAGCACAAACGGAGAGAAGACGATCAGTTAAATCTAACTGGGGTCTAGTTCAAGCACACTGACACCGGGGGGGGTGGACAGGACAGGACAGGACACGGGAGAAGGGTGACACCTCACAGCAGTCACTTATCACAGTCCTGCTGATCCAGAGCCCAAACCACCAGAGTCCAGTACAAATCCCCAGACTGGTGCTACTGAGGAACACGGCAGCGTTTTTCAGAGGGGTCAACCAGAGCCGTGAAACCAGGAATCAAGCCAAGTTCAGAACGATTTGGATCCCAGATGTCCCTGAGAACAGGGGGGACGCAGTGGTCACATTCAGCCTCTCCGGGGCTCCCCTCAAGCTCTTTTAATTCCTCCCGTTACTTACAGTCAGCAGCTGCACAGTGGGCTCCAGAGCTTTCACTGAAGCCAAAATCCAGCTCTTTCTTGCCCAGATGTCCAGGAGGAACCTCCCACATCAGACCGGGCAGGCACCTCAGTTATCTTAAAAATAAACCCCAAAAATTCTAGCAAAAAATAGCAAGGTTATTAGCTAGTTAAAAAAGAGCTCTCAAAGCGAGCTGTAATTATACAAGATATCCCACTGCCTTTGTCACACATGAGGAGCATCGTCCTCACAGCTCAATCTTCCTCCCTTTCAGCGTGTTCTTCACACCAGGAGGGTGTTACACCCCCTTCTCCTCCACCCTCTTGCATTTCACGGAAATTTGTGACCGAACTCCAACCAGGTGATCACAAAAACTGACCTCAGACCTCACCCTCCATAGCACAACCCAGTGACACAAGTACAAAACCCTGCACCAAGGGTGTAGTGCCTGGATTTGCCGTTACTCCAAGCACGGCTCTTACCTTCCTGCACGTGCTCGCTCTCAGCTGATGGCAGCCCCGATTACAGGCTCCAGGAATGTCTTCTGGATTCCACAAATTTCCTTTCAAAAAAAACACACAAATCAGACCCCGGACGCACCGCAAAACGCTCCCGAGACAGACAGGAGATTTGACACGATAAAGCTTGGGAAGTTTTGAAGAAAACTTCCACTAGTGGCTGGTGGGCTTTGCTCTGAAGACCTAGTACCTCGTTAACATACTCAGAATTAAAAAGAAAGAAAAAAGAAAAGGGTGTAGGGTGTTTACCGTGGCTGGTTGGGACTTATTTGAAAGCAAAAGACATTATGGAAACCTGGCTGAAACTCAGACTAAGAGCACTGAGGCTGGAAATCCATGATCCATGATTTGTGCACATGGGATGAACCCAGCCTCAACTCCAGACATGGGCTATTTCTATATCCTAGTGGATTAGCTGGGGGGAAGCAAGCTGAACCCAACATGAGAAACTGGTTTTGAGGTCTTTTTCATCGATTTCACAGTTTAACTCTGAAAACCTAGTATTCCACAAACAAACTACCAAAACTTGTGTTCGTAAGAGCTTCTACTCAAAATCGGGGGGGCAGAGGGGAGGGAACAAACTGAAACCACATGCTTTTTTTCATAATTTCTGTAGGAGAAGTCATTATTTCTCAACCTGTTCTTTATTTTAAACAGTTCTGAAGTTGTGAACATTAAGGTGCACACCAGGTAGCCACAGCATCAGAAACGACAGGCGTTCTGCCTTAAATCACACCATCACTGAAAAAGAAAACAACCCAGAAAGCCAAAACTCCAGACTGTAACTACTACAAGGATTTGCTCTCTGGGTGAGCACAGCACCTTCAAGTCCGAGCTCACACACACGAGAGCAGTTGTCTTCAGAAATAAGAGAAAGATCTGCTTGGTAGTGAAAATATAATTTTATTTTTAACAATAGCTGCCAGCAATATACTGGTATATCTGTAAAAGATGTTCCAGAGAGTGGAAAGACATAAGCAAACTACAATAAACTGTATCAACTCTTCAAGTATTTCTGCAAACAACGCTCCAATTCTTGATGCCCTGTCCCGGGAGTCTCCGTATCCAATTCTGCTCCACTGCTCTCCCACCGCCCCCTGCTCCCAGCCCCTCCAAAAACTAAAATATAATAGTTGGTGGCGCAGGTTCTGAGGCAGATTAAATATTTTTTTTCCACTTGGGACAAAGCCTCCTTCTGAAAATATTAATTGGATGTGTTCAGATAGTGCTCTGAGTGGCAAAGAATATAAAAAAAAAGTTGACTGCACTTGGCCACTTTTTGTTCTCCACTGAGATAGGCATCAGTGGGTTTGGCTCAAGCGTCTTCAATTTATTCATGTCTGTGTTCCTTTGATACGAAATGCTAATTTGCTACTTTAGCATAAATAAC
This sequence comes from Nycticryphes semicollaris, assembly GCA_013400055.1. Taxonomy (NCBI): domain Eukaryota; kingdom Metazoa; phylum Chordata; class Aves; order Charadriiformes; family Rostratulidae; genus Nycticryphes; species Nycticryphes semicollaris. The sequence continues at coordinate 32,864 of VXBJ01007140.1, forward strand.
TTGATTACATCTCTCTTCTTATCGTGGAACTGCACGCAACTCTCAATCAGTTTAGACATGCCCATTGCGGAAAAAAATACCAATTTTATGGGAAAATGCAAACATATGAGCTCCGTGGCCGTGACTGTCAGTGGGGGACACTTACAGAGAGCGGCAGGGACCAGTAGATGGACGGGAACGCTCTGGAGTGCATGAAATTGTTTCAGAATTCACATGCCCCTTGTTCAACAGGCATCTCTTACACAGAAGGAATCTCTTCAAGAAGGAGAGCTTTGTGTTAAGGAGGGGGAAAAAAAAAAATCAAATAAAATAAAATCATGCATATACTATAATTTCTTCTCCCACACAAAACCCGGGTGAAGATGATGGATTTTCCCTTTGTGTTCAGGAAATACACAAGTCACCTGTTTTAATGGGAATTTAAGCATATTTCAGCTTGAGCATAAAGTAAGTTATTCAGCATGCTAATACATGCAACCAACTTGCAAACTGGAATGCCTACTTGAAAGGGTAACTGCTGTTTTTAAATTGTAGCAGGGGCTAGAAGCATCATTTTAAATTTAAACAGGGGGTAGATTAATTGCTGTTTGATGAAATTAAAAATGCATTTAAAGATCAGATTGTAAACAAGTTGACAGAAGTCAAGAATTTACATAGTTATGAAAGGGTTTTTTTTTTAATTAACGTAGCGCTGGTGATTGGGGCCAGATGAAAGTGCTCTGCCCACACCAGACGCTACGGATCTTACACACCTCCCCGGCTCCGCTCGGCTGCTCCGCAGGGATCACCCCACGGAGGGGGAAGCTGCTCCCTTCGCCATGAGATTCCTCGGCCAGAGACAGCGAGAGCCCGGCAGCTTCTGCCACAACACAACCCTGCAGACTGGAAACCTGAAAGATCCTTTCACCCAGGACAGTTAAGAGCCCTCACACGGGAACAGCCTTCGCAGTCGCTAACCCGCACCTCATTTGAATTACACCTATAAGGGAAAAGGCCCCGCCGCTCACCACTCCATTGTGCTGAGATAAGAAATCCATTAGTTAGAGACAGGAGCTTTACCTTTGTTTACAAGCTTTCAGGCGCGATCATTATAATACTTAATGCTGAATACAACGTATTACAATTTCTGAAGATTGCCTACAAAGTAGAGAGAATATATTATCTACAGAAGACAAACAGGCCTGGTGTTCCAAGGAGCTGGGTGCACCGACAGGCAGGCAGCGTGCAGGGCACCGAGGTGTTCTCATGCTCATCTGCACATAAATTGCCTGCTGTGCTCAGGTGTGCACACAAGGGCTAATTTGCTTTTAAAAGAAGGAGTGAGGCCCCATTACTGCAACCTCAGACAACTTCCAAGGGCCATCCCGATCTAGGTTTTAAAGCAGAATTAAAAACTTAACGAAGCTTTGCCCGCAATCACGCTGCTCCCCGTATTTTTGTTTTTAAAGGTTAACTAACTACACCACGGCAAAGAGCACCAAACCAATGAGTGCTGGGTTGGTTTTTCGTTTGGGGCTTTTTAACTCTATGTGTCATTAAAAATGTTATCTAACAAAAAAGGAAGTCAGTCCTTTTTCTAGATGTCACGTTGGAGCAAAGACTGAACCCCTGCAGAGGATTATTATGGCTGAGAAACTTTATTCAGGATGAGAACGTGACATTAGAATACAGTAATTATTAAAAGGCTACAGTTATGTTTTTCCTAACCAGGAAAATTTTCATGAAATGCAGAATTTTCTTTCTGTGCCCAAACACCCCTGTAAAAAAATCATAATAGGGTTTAAGTGTATCTGTGGCTGTCTCAAAGACGTGTAACAGGATTGCTGACTGCCTTTATATTGGAATTCTAGCTCTAGGAAGGCAAGACAAGGCACCACAAGCCATGTATACAAATACGGATCTTGTATCGACCTCTGTGTCACACCAACTTCATGGGTATAGAAAGTAGCAAAAGCAGGATGCTTAGAAAAGTCAGGCTGGTTTTCATAAAGCCAGTGCTTACCAAAAAAATTAGTGTATAAAAGTGTTTATGTGAGCATTTCCATGTTATTACAGAGTGTTAAATATTTCAAGAACAACCTACCAGGAATAGCACTTTCCAGCTTCTAAAATCAGTTAAATATAAAAGTATCTTTACAAAAAAATAGGCATATAAGTCTAGCGTTCTTTGGAGTTGCTTATGATGGTCTTTTAAAAATAACCTATCGGTTTATTTTCACGCATCAAAATCATTAATTTTAAACGAGAAAACTATTCCCTGGTTTAGAAATACTTGAAAATTGCTTTTAAAAAAATTGTAGTGCTATTCCTCAGTGTTGCTGTAAAAAGATTCCCTATAGTAGTGCAATGATTACACAGAAATGCAGTCCAGGTGCACAGACAAGCCATTCGGAGAAATTCAACGTGAAGGACTGGACTTGACGCACCATTTCTTTACAAGAGCAATTAACAGATTCCCTTTCGGGGGAATGAAAAAAAAAAGCATACTATAATTTAAGGCAAATGTTATCTTTAAAGGTCACTTTAGCTTTCTTCAGGAAAGAAACAGCTTTAAAAAGTTCCCAGAAAGACTCCCACTTGAACAGCTCTCGGTGCTGGATCACTAATCATTGCACTGCTGGTCACCGGGTACAGTAGCTGTTTATCAACCAGACACTAGTGTTTGACGGGTATTCTGCTTACGACAGCACACATTTTTGTAAGTAAATATCACCAGGAAGACCTATACAAAACACAGGCTCTTAACTACCTAAAAGAAAGCCACTTGCAATGTTTAAGGTGAACAGATGGCAAGCATCCAGTTCTACTGGTTTCATGATGTTAAAGGGCATCCTGACAATTATTTGTTCGCTGCAACTAAGAATTTGGGACAAACATAGGTTGCCTTTTTTTTTTTTTTTTTAAAAGAGTGGTTTTAAATCTCATTAAACTCTTGAAGACACAACTAAATACTAACTCTGAACTGTGAGCTTCCTCCTATAGTGCCCCAGACTGGATTCAGACTTCCCTGATGTCTGAGGTCATTCAAATCCCAGTTTCACATTCGAGTCCATTCTCAACCATTACCGTGATTTTTCAATCCAAGAAATTCTTTTTTAAAAAACATTGTCATATATTCTGCAAATGGCTCTTTTGGATAATAAGTTCCCTTCTATACGTAAATAGGATAGACGAGCAGGTACAGTTCAACGTGTCACAGATACAATTGTGTATAGACCTTCTGGAAAAGCAGTAAATTCCAAAATACATAAATATTCCTTGTACCATGTAGCAAGACAGGATCCTAAACCAATTCGTATACAGGGACCAAACGTTTGCCAAGAGAAGTAACAGGGACAAGATAACTCTTCACACTGAAGAATCCAGAGTTACCCCCGTGCAATATTAACATAACTGCATTAATGATATTCCAAACTTGCTGTGAAAGGAGGTAAGGAAAAACAAGCCTGTAATTAAGTCTGCAAACTTTAGGTAATTACTGTACCTGGTCTATCCACCATAACTTTGAATAACTGCAAGTTCATGCAAAAAAAATTGCTATCTTATATGAAAAGAGCAGTCTGTTAGAAGCATTGTTATGGAATATGCAAGAAGTCATCTCTTTTGCAGGTGCTGGTTACTTAGTGAGTCTCTTGGCTACGTCACTGTAAGCTATTTCGATTTCTTTGTCTCCAGGACAGGTGTTGGTGAATTCATCCCTGCTATAAGCATTCGTCAGGTATCTCCAAATCCCTGTCATTTCCTTGGGAATCTCAAAGTTGCGGTATTTTTTGGCCACCACCTAGAACAAAAGAATTAGATTTTGAATTTACATCCTTCAACAACTTTTCCATCCCTTCTCTCTTGTTTAAGCTCAGAGTCGCTGCTACAGTCACAGCAGAAGTGTCCCCTCTGGGCTGTGCCCGGCAGCACTCCCTCACTCCAGCTGGGTTATTGCCCTCACCAAAGGAAACGCTTCTGCACCCAGGCAGAAACTTAATCTGTGGCTCCATCTGCAGTACAAAACTGACAATCATCAGAGACAGCAAAAAGAAATCAAACCAGGTTTATACAGGCACATCTTCACTCCTCTAGTTATCCCAGGCTATCTCTTTCTATATTATTTTTTTTAATACAACCCTTGTATTAAAATTTGTAATTTACTTTGTGGCTAATGGAGCAGTTTTCTCTACAGCTGTGAGAAGACATTCACTTCAAACGTTAACTGCCACATGATGCTCACCTTCCTCCTCCTGCCTGATTCCTTTCAGTCCTTCAAGCCTCGGCAACTTCTTCCTGTGACCACGTTGGTCAGTGCAGAACATTTCAGCTTGTGCCATTTTATCATCTGCCATCCAACTCTTCTAAAGGTTCACACCTCCACTGAGTTCAACTCCTCTATCCCTAAAGATCCCTAATTACATCCCTAATTTGGCAACACCCAAATCTTACGTGATGTTAATACTGTGGTTAAACTTACAAACAGCTGAAATTAGCCGGACCCTGGAACGTCAAAACCCATACGCATTCTGAGCCTCGTTATCCCGTAACACCACACCAGGCATTTACCTTGACAATGTGTAGTTTGGGGAGCAGGTTGCAGTCTGCTAGTGTCATCTCATTGCCATCCAGAAACTTGCGGGTAGAAACTGTAATATCCTCCATGCTATTTTCATCTATTTCATCGGGAAGAGGAGAGTTCAGATACTCATCCAGTTTCTGGAGGGTTTTCAAGAGGCCACGTTCTAAGGCTGCGGAGGAAGGAACGGTTTTAAGGACAAAAAAGAAAGCCAAAGCACAGCTCAGAGACCTCAATATTGATATTAGCAGCAGAGCTGAAAAACAAAGTCCCCATCACTGTACTACCCAGAACATGCCATGTACTGAAGGATTTCTCACCCTTGTACAATTTCTGTGGCAACACTGCTGCTGGAGCTGCCCCCGTGGTCACTACTAACACTGAAACCTAACTAGAATCCCTTTAAACACACACAGATGCAGGTTATTTAAAGCCTGGCTCATACATGAGTTTGCACTAATTTCAAATACTCTAAGACTGTCCACAAGTGTTTATTTTTGGTTTGAAAAGTGCCTTATGTCAGTTTCTTAAGACTATTCCTAACTGGCTTAAGCTAATTAGAATTAAGCAATGCTAGGGTTTTACATTCATTTAAAGGTAATCTGTTTAACATCACATGCTCAGCCGACAGCCAGGACTAAGCGCAGCAGCAGAGGGCAGCACACCCCACAGAATGGAAAAGCATTTCTCACCATTTACAACTATTTTGCCTCTCTCCACTGGAAATACAGCAGAAAGGCATTCTTATTCCCTGGCTTGAGTCTTCCCTCCAAGCACACTGAGGGCAAGAGATTTGTACCAAACTCTCTCAAGGTCTTCTTATTGATCTCTCTCCTTCCCTCTACTATGGCTGCTCCACATAAAGGTCTTAATCCTTTATGTAAAGTGACACAAACTAAGCTTAACTGGGAGTTCCAAATGGGAGCCCTCACTCCTACAAAGGTCAGATAATGGAGTGCACAGAATGGCCTCACAGCAAACATGTGGAAACTCAACCGCTGGGGCACGACACAAACTTTGCAGGGAATTTGGTTCTGGATGCTAAAATCATTTCTACTTAGTTCAGGAGTTTCGAGCAGCTGTTGAGTTGAGATGTTTCAATGCCAGGGCTGTCTTACACACCACATAGCTACAAACCCTCCTCAAATTACAACTGACCACTGCCTAATTGAAGTTCTCTTTGGAACTGTTAAAAACTTTGTTTCAGACCATTAACTTTAATTTCTCAAGTGTCCATCAACATGCAGCAGTATGTCAGACACTTCACAGTCAAGCTGCTCTAAAAAGCACAAGACAATAAAAACAACTGCTGGCCCCCAGGTAACCCACCTTCATTAGCTTCTGGTCTAGAATTTTTGATAAATGCAGAAAACTTGGCAAATATATCCATCCCAGCAGTGTTTGATTCTGGATGCTTTGGTGAAAGTTTCAGGTACCTAAAAAGCAGAAAGGAGATGATCTACAGCACATTTAGCAGAATGATGCTTATTATATTAACGAGCACAAAACAGCCCTTTAAAAAAATAATAATTCTACATTCTGCATTTGCCAATTTATCCATTTTCAGATTAACGTGGAAAATTTGCTTCTTAAATGTAATATCACACACTTCCATTTCAGTTAATTTTTAACCCAACACCTCATAATCATTTTTCCCAGGAACACCAAAGTGCTTTATAATACACAGATGAGGGAGGTGGAGAGAAAAGCAAGAACTCCAAGCTATTTTCAATGTCTAATCTTCAGTTTCTTGATGCTGAAGAACATCTTAATTGGTGCAGAAAACCCCTCTGACAACTCTCCATCTAATCTAAGGCGAGAAATTATCATCTTCATGCTTACTTGGGTGGAGCCAAAACATCTTCCAGGAACTCTTCAATCTTATTCACGTCTGTTTTCACTTCACCGTTGTAGGTGATGAAGGGTGGATGAGTGCCTGGAGCCAAATTTTGAAGGTCTGCTGGTTTTCTAGGGTGAAATACAAACCAGTACAGAAGTAAGCACAGGACATCTGTGACCCCAGTTTTCATTGCTACAATCACAAAAGCACTGCCTCAGGTTTTTATGTCCTCACAGCTTTAAAAAAATATTTCATTAGGTTTCTTTTTAAAGAAGTGAGTTTACACCTTGATTAGCACCTTGAATACATACTTGATAGCGATTAATTTCAAATCCTTAAAACCAACTGCTTCTTTCTCAAGTCAATATAATGTTGATTAGTGGGGGGGGGTACACATGCACCACATTCTCTCTTTCCCAAGACCCGCAGTGCAGTTTATATATAGCGTAATCTGCGATCAGCGATAATCCTCCCCTTTTACACAGAGCTTCTCTGGAAACAAGCAAGGTCTTAGAGCAGTGTGTATAAACCACTACTGACATGCACACAGAATCTGGTTCTAGACAATCTGACAGATGCTTAAACATCACATTTGAAAAAAAAAATGCTCAAAGTTTTCTCCAGTGACAAAACTATTTACAAATAAGAGCAGCACACTTGGGTGAAGGGAGGAGGATCCCCTGCATTAGTAAGACGAGACACAAGAGAAACAGAATCAAGCTAAAATACTCAGACATTTCTAAATCTTAAGTCAGTTTTGGCAATACCTCGCTGTTCGCTCCAACTCCTTTCACACTAACCCTTATCAAGCTAAACCAGGCTATTAAGAGTGGTTGAGATGTGGTGTTGGGGGACCTGGTGTAGGGGAGAACTTTGTAGAGTGGGGCTGATGGTTGGACTCGATGATCCCAAGGGTCTTTTCCAACCTGAAGGATTCTATGATTCTATTTTCTAAGCAATTGGATTCTCTCTTCTCTAGTTGTGCCTTGATATTGTGCTGACAAGGAACAGCACCTCAGGGATTTCTTTAGAAGCCTATGTGTCAGCTGCACATAAACATGCACCCCAAAATGCCTTTAATGTAAAGCTCTCACATCTGCTTCATCAGCAGATTCAGATGCAAAGTCGAAAGCAATAACGAGATGTGGATTCATTACAAGTTATAAAATCCAAAGCATCATCTAGAAAGCTGCAGCCAATTCTTCCCCAATAAATCATGACAGCATTAGTTAGTCCCAGGCTGGTGCAACCGTCTCAGTGCAAGCAGAAAGAAAATTACACCACTACTTGGCACTTCTTCAGTAGCAGCACTTACAACTCTCCTCTGATGAAAACTATTGACTACAGTCCAGGCTGACTGCTCAGAAGGACACGGTCTAACGTCTCAAGGAATCTCTCCAGGCTTTGGAGGACAGTCTGACATCCCTGTGCACCAGTATCCGAAGGTATCCATGGCCCAGACGAGGTATGACCATGCAACTACCGTCCTGCTGACCAGAGCACGGGCCACAGGATGCCCAGCACCTTCTGCCAGAGGAACAGCAAACCAACCTCAGGCAGCAGAAGGCTTGCCAAGATAAAGTTGCCCCTTTGTTACTGTTTGAACAAATCCAAGCGGGACCCTAACCCTTGCACTGGGGTTGTACTTTGTACGACACAGATTTCTGAGCCAGCACCAGGCATCACAACTGTTTTCACCACATACCAGTTGAAGAAAGGCTCCCATTGGTACTGGAGGGGAAGGGGGGGTTAGTAACATACACAGCTACGGTCATGCAGGGTAGCAGGAAAATCCAGGGCTTTCAGGAAGAACACTCAGGCTCAGGAAACTAAGCAGAGTTCCCAAGTTTATCCTCTAGAAATGCTGCTTCTCAAGTGAAGAACCCCTGCCAGAATTTCCCGTCCTGCCCACTCCTTTGCATTTTCCACGGGGCAAACATCAAGGGTTTCAACACACTTCGGACAGATCCAAGCAATTGTCACTATATGGAAAGCTGAACAAGAAAACTGATTTTCATACTTAATAATAATAAACACTCTGCTTTTAGCCAGGTGACAGAACTCTTACTAATACAACAATTTAACCATTTTCAGTTTTTAAGCTTCCAAGAAGTTATTTCTCACTAATAGCTGCCATTGCCCTCTTACTGTCAGGATTTAAAGTCTGTCATTGGTTAATGCTTTAAGGAGCTTAACACTTCATTTAAATACAGCTTTGTAATCCACAACAATTGCAGGAAGTCATCGTGGCTCACTTCCAATTTCGCATGTTGGTTAGATAAAATTCCTCAAAAGGAATGTTAGTTTAAAAACAAACAGAGGGAAGACCACCGGATTTGCAGTAATGCCATCAAAGGAAAGATTTCATTTTAGAAACAGACCAGTCTAATGAACTAACCAAAAAAGTTTTCCAAAGAATCAAGGTGCATCTCGGGGATCCCAGAGCATTTTATTACCCCCTCTTCCCACTCGAGCCAGACCACCTGTATCCTCCAAGGAAAAGAAAGCAGGGATTAACATCCCACAGCCAAAGCGCAAACATAATATGGGGTTTGACTTCCAGTTTCCAGTAGATGATAAACAAACCCTGGTTTACCACAGACAAGCCACAGCCTTCGGAACACCACAAGTACACAGGAATGTCCTTAAAAGGCTCAGAGTACAACCTCCCTTGAAACAGTCAAACAAGGTGGCAATTAAAAATATTACAGCAAAGTTTACTTCAGAGATAAAGCTGGACAACTTATGTAAAGGCAGACCAAAAACTTCTATAACCACTCCAAACCATTCCATCATAGCCAGTACCTGCCCCAAACTCTACTGGGGTATTCGGAGGCAGGGCCACATCCCTAACTATCTGTCTGTCACCAGAATGAAGGTATAAACATTTCACAGCTTTGCCACAAATCAGCATAGCAATTAGTATTTAATTCATTTCTTGAAGGTCAGACAAAAGCCTGCCCCCAACTGTCACAGGCTCTAGAGTGACTTATCAATTACACAAGTACTGCAATGAGTGGCTGAAGAGTAATGTGGACAAAAAAGAAAGGACACCAGCAATAAAAAAAACCCCTTCTCCAGTTCAAAGCAGCATTTGACACTGCTGAAGTTGCCTTCACCTCTGGGCAGTCTTTAATGTTTACTAATCTCTTTATTTAATCTTTGTCTGTCAACGTAATTGCAAAACCACACAAACCAGGTTGTTTAAAATAGGATTTCAAAAGTGAACTGAACACAAGCCGGCCCCGAATGGTGTTAGGAGCCCAGCAAATGGTTTATGTACCGCGATTCTGCTCTGGTCCCCAGAACACGTCAGATCTCTGAGCACTGAAACGCTGCCTCTGAAAAGGGAAAGAATAAAGCCTCTGTGTGACTGAGCAGAAGCAAGAAGTGCACGACTCCCCTGCAAGGGCGGCCCGTCCCACTTCCCTTGCCTGTGTGCGTATTCTTGTGTTTTAAGAATGGAACCAAGAACTGCAGAACGTCCTTTTGTTGGCACAGTGTGATGTCTGATGCAATTATGGAAGGGGACAAAAATGCACACACCAAAGTCAGACAAATCAGGCTCAGTTTTTCCTGTGGCCCAAGTCACTTGTGAACTTCTGTACCCAACCATGACCTTTTAAGCTTGACAAACAGACAGAGCTCACCCTACTGTGGTGCAGAAATTACGCCGTGAGGCAGAAGGGTGGTTTGCAAGCAAATCCTTTTTCTTTCTCTGGCTAGCAAAATAAATTCAGGTGCTTAAAATCATCACTGCCCAGCTCTTCAACAGGCACAGGGAGAATTTGGGTTGAATAACATACTTGTAAAAGATGTTTCTTGTGACAGTACTAGAAGCATTAAGGCAATATCTAGCACCTATATTCATCCTGGCAATGCTAATGGGGGAAAAAAACCTCCATTCTACACCACTTGGTGTAAAATATTTCCACTTGAGCAGTTCACTGGATGTGACTTTCTGCAGCTCCACTATTTTACTACTAAGTATCAGACAATCCAGAATGTAACTTTCATATTTATTACGTTCTAATTGAAGTTTCAAAGTAATTAAGTTTCTACCAACACCTATTCCAATCTGAATTAGCTTCAGTGGTCCTTCTTTTCCTTTACCAGAAAATCCATTCAGTGTACAATAAAAAAAGTAGAGTTCATTTGGCCTACTCCCATGCATTTTTAATTTGCACTTGTTTTATGTTTTCCTCTCCTCAATATTAAAAATAAAACCAAACCTGAAAGAAAGCTTCTCTTGTGTAAGAATTTCAAACATCTGTAACCAATTTATATTCTAAAAGTTAGTCTTGCATCCCCTCCCCCATCCAATTAACTCAAAGTTGCCAAAGGGACACAAATAAAGTCAATTCATCAAGCACCTTTGGCATTTTAATGGTATCTCTCAGACTGGTTCAGCAGTGAAAAATGCTGAAAAAGTATAAAAATGTCTCTTTCAATCTTCCTCTCCTTCCCCAGCTCCACTCCAAGAACTGCAATAGGTTAAATAACGCCATCAAGTCCCAAAGTACCAAGAGGACGCAAGCACAGCTCCTGAGGCAGTGCTAAACACAAGATAGGAGATATTTGGTTTCTCTGTGCAGGCTGCAACAATTGTATTTGCAGTAAAATCTCAGATTGGCCAGAGAAAACCTTTGAACTGCTACAAATGCATACCCAGTTGAAAAAAAAGTCACTTTCTCCCCTCTGAGCGGTCGGCCTTGTCCATACTACACATGGAAATACTTAACACCAGTCACCAGCACTGAAGCAGTAACTTCAGTGATTTTTAAAAAGCAAAACAAGTCAAACCTCAAATCAAAATCAAAACCAAACAAGAGGAGGTTAAATCTTGCAGAGTGATTGCTTTCTTACTCATTTTACTCTTGATTTGTTGGAGGACACTGTATATTTCTGTTGGCTTTGTTTCTGAAAATAAGGTTTGCAAGCGCTGGCAGTCTCTCCTCTCTCTCCCGAGAGCTCAGCGACTAATATCACATTGCGTTAGTGCTGTGAAAACATTACTTCACACCAAAAACAAACACAAGGCCTGTGCTGAATTTAGCAGTACCACTTCTAAAGTACACCCAACCAAATTAAGACTCCTGAATTCACATCTCAGCCTTCTCTTACCCACAAAGCTATTCATCTCCTAGATGGAGAAGTTGCAATTTAGGTGATGTACCATCATGGCACATTTGGCTAAAGCTATACAGAGACAGAATATCTTACCTTTTTTCCCCACCCATTTCACTTCTATTTCACTCATATTCAGCTCACGGATAAATACTTTCACAATGTTTTTATTCTTTCTGCATAATAAGCAGTATTATCCTGAAAACTTTAAAAAGAAGAGCAATTTGCCCATTATTTGTGACAGTTATAATCACTGGGGGTTTGGTCAAAGACTGGTTGATATAAAACACCCATCCAGGAGTCTTCACTTGCGGGGTCTCAATGTGAAATTAGTAGGATTCAGTTATAAGAGACTTCACATCAACTATTAGTTTTACAGAAGTGCATCATTTTACAAATTCAAGATAATTTATCAGACCAATTATTTTTGCTTACAGATATATATAAATAACCATCAACGAATTCACCATTTACATCAAGGTTGACTCTTAGTATTTATGAGGAAAGGTTTTCCTTTTAATTGCAGAAAATAAGCCATGCAAGATCTCGAAGCCCCAAAACATTGGCTACACCAAGTGTACTGTACTCTCCCTTATCAGATCAGCCAAGTATTTCTTACCTCTTCAGGTCAACTGTCGTGACGCTGAACACCACTCCCTTCAGCCAAAGAATCATGAAGAGCCTCTGTGAAAAAGGACAGTTTCCTATGCTTTCGCCATCACTGCCAGCCTGCCGAGAGAAGAGAGCGTTCGTCAGAAGGCAGGACTGCACCTCACGAGTACTGAAATACCAGACTCGGTAACAATTCACGGGGTTTGCTGCCTGTAGAGCCTTCGCATCACTAACTCTTCCAAAGAGCTCACAAGCTCAAACCCAGGATCATCCTGCAGGAACTCACCTTTGCTTTCAAAGTCCAGCGGACGCACCCAGACCAGATTATCCCGAAGGTATCACCATATAACATACAAGCAAGAGCATTCTCAGAATATTTAGGTTTCTTCCCAGTATTTAGTGTATGTACGGACTTCCACATAATTTTGTTGTTGGTTTGGCTGGTTTATTGTTTGTTTTTGTTAAATACTTGCAGCTTCCAATGATGTCTTTGCTGCAGTCATAACCAGGATTTTATTACAGTGGAGTCTGCACACTTACACAGTCAGCTAACCTATTTACGCCTCATGTCCTCTAACAACTGCCCACAAAATCTATCAAAACAAGATTTCAGACAACAAAATAAGTTATCTTTCACACTTAAGCTGATCCAACTGCTCTTAGCAGTGAAGGAAGGGCTGCTGATCATATTTGTCTGAGCAGCCACACCTTTGATGGCAGTATTACAGTATCAATATTGTTCTTTGTTCTTTATTATTCTTTTTCTTTCTTCTGCAAGGCTTATCTAATGAATTTCAGTCATCTTCCAGTTTATTGCTTGTATCTCTGTCTAGTGCTACAGCTGCAACCAGGAACTCTGAATGTCTCTCGTATTGCAGGTGTTGTAAGGAGAGACATAACTTTGAGCACATAGAGACTTCACTGACAATAAAGTAATATTCCAATCCACTTTTTATGGGCAAATCATCAATAACCCTTTGTTCTACCACAACAAAGGTCCATTACGTAGCAACAGGAAGCCACTCCAGGGCAGCCAGTGGTGGCACGTGTCTCATGACCGCTCTGACAATTAAGTATGTATTGCCGAGGTGGAAAATTTTAGGTTTTAGTGTGTGAGAACTAGAGACACAGAACTTTGAATGTTGTTACAGAATTCAATCCTCTGAAAACTGGTTGAGTAGTTAAAGAAGCCATATATAGGGTTTGAAAAAAAGCTACAGTATTGCATTAAACCCCACGCCCTCTTTCAAATGATAAAGTTTTACCATGGAGCTTTATTCTTTCTAGTGGAAGGTTTAAAAATTGCAACTGAAATAAACCAAACTCAAATTCAGAAGGCAGTTTTGTTTATTATACTAAAAAAATAAAAAAGAAGAAAGCTTGGTCCCTCTGGAACCCAAACCAAAGCTACTTTTAAGGATAGAACTGAACAAAAAACTGTTTAAATTTTAAGGCATAGAACTGAACTGTGGCTTTCATTAAGGTCCATTTTCCAAAGCCAAAAGCAATATCAAAACCAAAGTGACAAATAAGGACCAAAAAAGGCCAAATGCCTTAATAGCTACTTGTACCAAAACTTTTCTCCTCTCCTAACACAAGCTTAACATCCAAAATGAACAAGTAACGACCAGCATCTGCTCTTGTTTAAGCAAGATAGGCTTTTTGGATTATTTGAATCAGGAGAAAGGATTATAACTCACCAACATACAGTGCTTTGAACACAACCTAATGCATTCTCAAAGCCAAACAGCTCAACTGAGCACAGACTTTTATGTCTACATTCAAACATTTGTCCCACTTGTGCTCCAGAAAGTCCCGAGTTATTCCGAGCACATACTGGAAAAGGAATGCGGTCAGAACGCCAAGAAACTTTTGGCTTCAGTGCTCCTGAGCCAAGGAATTCTGCTTTGTAACTCCTTGCCCGAGAGGCCCGTTTTCTGATGCACAGAGAACTACAGCCCAGCTCCACCAAGAGCAGCACCGCGCCGGCGACCCAACACCTCCTTCTTCTGCAGTCACACAAGGATTATTGGTATTTTTTTCCAGACAGAGACAAGTTTAGTAGATGTTTCTGTGAGAGTCAGTTCTGACACCAATTTTCTCTACTTGACCAAAGCTGTGCTGGCTGTAACTGTAAACCTTTAAACATTGCAAGAATATTCTGAAATTCTGTGTAACAATCCTGCCCGTGGTTAATGACAGACCAATGGCTGCTTAAGCCCAGGACTAGAAGCCAGAAACCTGTCATTGCCATAATATTCCAGGGTATCTTCAGTGTCTAATCCCCATCAGAGTTAAAGACAATAGTAACTGTTGACTTCTCCATACTAACGTCAGCCTAGATTATTTGTTAATTCAACAAGATTAGACTCATTCCAAATCAAGAAGCTTTGAGTTTTTATTTTAAATGCTTTCGAAAACCAGTCTAAAAATCTTTATTACTAACTGATGCCAACCTTCCTACAATTAGGGCTAATTTTCAGGTATTGTTAAGAAATTAATGCACCCAAGGACTGGTACTCCAGAACACCATCACATATCTGGGTTTCACTGAACGTCAGGTTTTCACTTGCATGGGTTAGGACCAGACAGAAAAAAATGCACCACCACACACAGCAAGAAAATGAGGTATTTCTCACTTGTAAGTATTTTGCTTCAGGATTGTACCAATTGAGAACTAGCTGTGAGGAACCAACTTTTATTTGTCCTGCCAAACACAGTGTTTAACCTAACCATGACCCACAGCCAACTCCCGCCATGCTAGAGATGCCATCAAGGGTCTGAAAAGCCAACAGCTGCCACAGTGCGTTTATCACAGTAAGAAACAACTAAAGATATCCAGTTGCCTTCAAAGAAGTTGTGTTACCCATCACAAACCGACTGTAATCAAAAAACTTCCAAAAAGGTGGCAAAAGAGACCTTGTTAAATGTAAGATGTGACACGGAGAAAGAGCTGGGCAAACATACGTCATAGTGCTCACCCTACAGTACTATGTGAAAAACAACCAGAGCTTCTTTAAAAAGCAGCCCAGATAAGAAAACAAGTTCAAATAAGAATGACAGAGTTACAAGGCAGTAAAAGAAATCGGGACGCTTACTGAGAAGTCACGTGGGTTTATCAGAGCTACAGCAACGCCCAACACCAAGTAGCTCAGCCCATGTGAGAGTGACAGCTACTTGGGGAAAAAAAATAGTAATACAAAAAGTCTTCTTATCCCACTGTCTGGAAGATTGAGCTCTGCTGATCCAGCCAGTGCAGAAGCCACCTCCTCCCCTTCTCTTTCCCTGAAGCAGTGATTTCATTCAAATGGGACTGGTTTTTCCCAAAAAAAAAAGCCCAGAGTACAAGCAATCATACATCTGTTTAAGCAGCTAAGGGAAGAAAAAGAAATCCATTTTAATTGCGAAATGTTTGTCTTTACAGCTGCATAAAAATTACTTGACTCCTAACACAAGAACCTGCTTATCTTTACCAAGGTAGGTGCTTTGTTTACTGAAAGACTAACAAGAAAAATAGACAAAGAAACACTTAAAGGGACAAAAAGCCCTTATTATATAGCATAGATCGGAAAGACTCGAGAGTAATATGCGATTCTAGAAATATTTGATCCCAGAATTACAAAATTATTTCAAACAGCAAATAGTTAAAAGGAACACACTACAAGTTTCCCAAACTGGATCAAAGGACTGAGGAAATAATAGTAAAGTCAAAGTGCATGTGATGAGAAACAAAATACAGTTCAGTCCCTGCCTACATAAATACAACAAAAGGAAAGGGCAGAAGAGTAGAGGACCATTTCCTAATTTATACAGAACTATGCAGGGAATCTCTCCCAGATTTGACATACCAGAAGCAGGAAAAAATAAAGTTTGGATGAAGAGGGGAAAAAAGGCTTTTTAGAAGTATCTCACAGAATAGCTTTCACCAAAGACAACCACTGGAGCTACTCCATTATACCAGCAAGGACATCTGCACTACCCTGAACAAGAAATCTGCAAAGTCTAGAAAGAAAATCAGCACCTTCATTCACATTTTGAACTCAGCAATCTCGAAACACACCCCAGTTCCAACAATAAAAGCATCTGCTGGGAAACAACATGAGAAGAACACCACGATGCCTGCCCATTACCTCAGAAGAGCAGACAGCAATCACTCTGGCACATTTCATGTACAGTAAACTCATTCCAAAAAAAAAAAAAAAAAAGGAAATTAACAAAAATCCTGTATGGATTACTGTCTCAAGAGGAAATAGTTTAAGGTCAATTTACAAAGTGATTCAAGTGACAAATACGCAGCAATTTCAAAATGCAAGATGACAGAAAGGAGTGGTTTAATGTTCCACACATGGATACTGAAAGTGGTCTGGTAATATCACTAAATCCTTGCACCGTCTACTCAGGCCTTTATCTTGCCCCAAACTGGATAAACAGAATTCCATGCTGTTTATTGGGCAGTGTTTTCAGATAAGATGCAGAGAATTACGTCCATGAAAGGACTATAACCATATCTGATGCAACACCAATCAAACGTGTGGTGCCAGTAGGCCGACTGCTCTGTGTTTGTGCCCAGGCAGTAGGTGGATGAGCTCCGGCAACGTTCTATGTCAGCACTCACCCTGCAAGCCAAAAAGAGATCTTTGGCTCCCAATGTCTCCATTTGGCTGCAGAGCTGCCTGGCAGAAGAGGACTTGGGGGTGTTGGTCAACTATGGGCTGAAGATGAGCCCGCAGTGTGCCCAGGTGGCCAAGAAAGCCACCAGCATCCTGGCCTGTGCCAGGAACAGCCTGGGGGTAGGACTCGGGAGGTGATCTGGGCACTGGTGAGGCCTCAAGGGCCGTGTCCAGCTTTGGGCTCCTCATCACAAAAAAGACATTGAGGCACTGGAGGGGGTCCAGAGAAGGGCAGCAAAAATGGTGAGGCGTTTGGAGAATAAGTTTTGTGAAGAGGGGCTGAGGGAGCTGGGGGTGTTCAGCCTGGAGAAAAGGGGGCTGAGGGGAGACCTTCTCACTCTCTGCAACTCCCTGAAAGGAGGGAGTAGCCAGGGAGGGTTCAGTCTCTTCTCCCAGGTCACAGGAGATGGGACAAGAGGAAATGGCCTCAAGTTGCTCCAGGGGAGTGTCGAGTCTGAGCAGGGAGCTGGTTTGTGTGTTTATGGGAGGAGCAGGTCAGGGAGCAAGGCAGAGTCAAGCCCTGAACTCCGATGCTAACTCCATTTGGTTCGACCAGATTTAATCCGTGGGATGACAAGACAAAAGGGATGCTTCTGCTTGTTGGTTCACCTTCTGTCTCACCTCTCCAGCACAGCAGATACCCAGCGCCCCAGCTCACTTCTGGTTTTCTGTGGTGACCTCTTCTTAATAGATATAATACTGCCTCACGTGTAAAGATCCATGTCAACCTTTTAAAAAGAGACAGGCACAAAGGCAAGCCCCAGGACAGCTTCAGGCTGCTTCTATCTTAAGCACTGAGGCACAAGTCCTTGCATTCCAGCTCACACCACGGAAGAGCTTCTTAACAAACCCACCTAATGCATTTTGAGACCTACCTCGCTCACTCACTGCTAACATAAGTTAAAAAGTCACCCAGGATTCAGTCTATGAACAAAATAAGCTTGTAGCAACCATTAAGATCTCTTCACTCTATTAAACGCCTCTGGCAAGCAAGCTAACTCCTGCAATTCTTTCACAGAAGAAGATTTTAGAAGATTCTAAAATAAAACATCCAGCATCATTCTCATCTCCTCAAAGGTCAGCAGTTTGGCACCTGATATAGCTATTACCTCTAATTCATCACAGTGTGTTATCAGCAGCTGAGCCTACAGCATCTCCAGCAGCACAAGAAGGAAGGGCACTACCACTGCCTCATGCCATTTCTACGTCATTGTATTTTCTAATACCATTATTAACTAACCTCCACCGTAAGTTCCCCCGACACCTTTCAACTGCCTCTGAACTCAGAAGGTAACTTTTTTTTTTTCATAAAGGAAGTGCTAAGATAAGCACCAAGATAAGTACATATCTCATTATGTGCCACCTCAAAATGAAACATTTTCTTCCAGGAAATGAATGTACATTCAGTTCCTGCAAGAAAATGTCTTACTTTGAGGTGGCACATAATGAGCATGTACAATAATTTCCAAACTGAAGACAGCTGCACACAAAAAGCACCAAATTAAGCTTACAGCACCTATATCACAGTCTCATCTTCCTATGGACAAAACTGCTTAGTGTAACCCCTTTAATTTGGCCTTTATAGGGGAATTTTAAAAAGCCTGGAAAACCCTATCAAGTGTGACTTAAACTCTAAAATCACAACCACCACATGCACCCCCAGTTTTAGTTCTACAGAACAATCTAGGTTATCACTGCTATCTTAAATAGCTAGTCCTTTGAGAAAAACACAGCGGGGAGGGGGTGGAAATAAAGAAAAGGAAAAGCACAAAGCCAGTGCTCATACCTGGAACTGCCCACCAATACAAACAGCCTACGATGATTAGTCTGTATTTTTTATGTGCTGATTGACACCTACCCCACCCCAGGGAAAAGCCCCCTTGGCCACCACTGCCTCTTGACAAGCTGGATCATCTTTGCTTGATTTCTAATCAATCCATCTTCCACATCAGCTGGAACTCCTGTAAACTCAAAAAGCTTAAAACAAACAAACAAAAAACTGATCTGAACTCCCTGCATTCGTTTGAGATCTGAGTATTAAACCAGAGAAAGGAATGTTTATCAGCCCATTCAAGTAGCCTCTTAAGTCATTACCTTTCCCATACGCCACCACTGTGTTTGACATCTGACTGGCCATTTTAGGATGATGCTATTTTTAGCCTCGTGATGCTATTTCCAACAAAATAATTAACAGACTTGTCTTGTACACCTTCCGGCACCTCCCGTATACGCTGCTACCCAATTCTCACTGTAAAGCTTTTGGAAAAAGCTTTGGATCTTCACGATGTATTAAAGTAACTTCAAAACTCAGCAGAAATTAATTAAGGACTTCTAGTTCTTTGGAGAAAAGAAATTATCCCGTGTTCTTCCTTTGGGAGAATCAGCTGAAGAGGCAGAATCAAAACCAGAATCAGCACACACACACACAGGGGCAGGAAAGCACATCTGAGAGCTTTAAAATTCTGGTAACTTAAGAATTACAGCTAAAACCACAACCACTGCCAGATCAGAACACAAACGTGCCCACAAAAGGATGTGCCAATGAACAAGAAATTGCTCAAATTCTCAAAACTCACGGAAAGCAAGCTGTAGTTTGGAACCTGTACCCCCTGCCCCCCAGCTAACAGCACATTCAAAAGCTCTAGCAAGGAAATACATTATCTTGGGCTGAAACTGGTGATGGATTTTTCATTTTAGAGCAGCTGGAGCACAGAGGTTGGGAAGAAGGCTGTTGCTCCTGGTTCCAAGGCCAGCACCCTGCAACTCGGCTGCTAAAAGGCTCCTCCTGTGTGAATGTGCGTCTACGTCCCTTGGGAGATGGTATCCAAGTTCTTCAGCTGCAGAGGAGAACTTCCTCCTGCGGGACATTTTGCCTTATCTCATTAAGCTCCAGTACAGCACGTCTCACCAGGGCAGCTAATACATCACTTTGAAAGACCACAGCAACACACTTATGCTTGCTTTGATTTTATTTTTAGACAAAACCACGTAAAAAGCTATTTCCTTTATTTAAGGAAAGCAGCTCTCCAAAGTACAGGCCATCAAGCTCCAGCCAAAATAGTGCTGCTTTCACAGAGCCAGAAAACTCTGAGGCTGATCCAGTAGCAGTGACTGATCTCATTAGCTCTTCTCATGAAAATATACAGATATGACTTCACTCCTGGATTACACGCTATATTTAGTTTATACCTAATATGGCCATGCACTGTACAGAACTAAGTCATTTCCTTTCCTCAAGTAAAGCTCCTTGCCCTTTGTCTAGCCAACAATACAAGGAATAAGTTTGAACTCTCGGAGAACTCGCACACAAAGACATGTGTAATTAAGAGCACTTTAGCTTATGTTTTTCACTGCAGCATAAACAAACACAGCATTCAGTGCCTGAACAAACAAAAAAAAATCAGATTGTGCCAGAATTGTATGTTTGACCCAATTTAAAAAAAAAAAACAAACCAACTCCTCAAAACAAGCCTTCAAAAAATTAACTATTATCTTTTTAGGAAAAAAAAAAAAATCCCAAAATTCTAAATAACAGATTTAAAGCTCCTGAAGTCAAAGCTCTATTTAAACTCATATCAAGGCAACATAATCATTTGGGGCTTGGGGTTTTAAGTGTTAAAATGTTCACTCTAAAATGCTCTCAAATAAGCACAGAGTGAGCACCTAACTACTTTAAGGGTGGAACTATATCATTCTGAAGTGAAGGCTCTGAAAGGAAAAAACCCAAACCCGTTGATTAGGACAATAAGCTGTTTGTTACTGGTTACGTACAAAGAAGTTTGAAGATAAAAAACAAATTAGATGGATAACAAGTACAGATGCAAATTATTCTTCCATGGAGAGTCAATTTGCAACCAACAGTCTTAACTGAAGTGTGCTGTCATAGACAAATTAAGTGTCTCCATTGGCAGACAAAACCACCTTATTTTCTCCCATGGAAACACCTTACTTTCAGTTAAGGTTTTAGAGAATTGCACCACTCAGTTGTAGGGCACAAGAGAACATCTAGCAAAAAAAAAACATAAACAAGTGCAATTACTGCCAAGTCCAGTTATCTAGTCTTTAAAGTAGTTCTTGTGGATTTCCAAGCGGTATATCCAGCCCAGCCAGAACTTGGAATTGATGTCAGCACTGTTATAAAAACATGTAGGCCTTGTGTCAGTCCCATCACAAGAAATGTCTCATTGAAAAGAGAACCTGGACATGCTCATGCTGGTGAGAAAACAATGACAGCCTAGGGGTCTTTTTGCCCTTTTTCACTAATGTGCACTTCTAAAAATCAAACTTGCAATCTCAGAGTTCAAAAGTCATTTTCCAAAGCACACAGATTACTATTTAGCCAGCAGTTCAATGAATTCCCCAACCCAACTCTTCCAAACACAGATATTTTTTTTTAAGAGATAACACACCGTCCAAAACCCCCACGTTCAGCTACAGAACCAACCGCTTCCCTGCTCACCCTGGTTCACGTTCAGACAGACAGTAAGACTCTTCAAACAAAGAACTCTTTCTTCACTGTTTCCTTCCACAAGATTAGGTCAGGATCACCAGTGCAAGACTAGACAGTGACACTGAGTCACTTCAGGCGGTGAGAGTAATGATTACTAACTTCTTAGGATGCTAATACTGTCCTGGTGCTGCCCACTGAAAGATGATCAGACTCTCCCACTCACTTCCCAACAGTGAAACTGAGTTTACACAAAGGTGCCTCCTTTCTACATGTTACTTCTCAGCATTTGATTATTGTTACCTACAGACAAGACATCTCTTTTAGGAGGAACTTCATTCTCTTAAAATATTTTCACAAGAGCTTTGGTGTTAAGCACACTCTTTTCCTGCTTCTGTGAATTCCTTACACACCCTCATAGAATGACGTACAAAAGCATCAGGAACAAGACTCTGATTCCTCACACCCTCGATGCACATTTACCCCTGACTTTCAGTAGGTTCCAGGCCCTAGAGTTTGCCCCAAAATATGTGCTCTGATACACAGGCTTCTCATTGCCCTTCAACACGCAGCCTGAGACATTTCCCATCCAGGAAAAATCGAGGACAGATTTGTCTTTTACACAGTACCCCTGCTCAAAGAATGCAATCCTCAACACCCAGCACTTGCCCACACCACGGAGCAAATGACTCAGAAGCTCCGCCGCGATGACCGCACCATCCCTGCCGAGAGATGAGCAGGCTGCGAAGGGCAAGGAGTGGAAATACAGGAACTCAGCCAGTTCTCAGACCACTTTGTGGGGAAGGGAGGAGAAGTGTCAGGCATCTCCCAACTGCAAAGTAAAACACAAGTTCTCTTTGCCAATCTAAGCGTGCTGCCTAGATGTTTAATCATTGGCAAGGGGAGGATAGATGGCAGTGAATAAAAACCATTACTGCTCAAGTGTCTTCAGGAGCAATTTCTGACTACAGAAAAGCTAACTCATCTGTCTAATCCCTTTGAAAATGATTGCTGGTTGTTAACCTTTGCAAAACTTTCCAGTATTTTGCAAACAAAGTAACATCTATACTTGAGACCAGCTCTGTAATTGTAAGTAATACTGTACCAAGTGCACCAGTTCCTGTATTAGCCATCAGATTAAAATCAAAAAGCCAAAGTTTCTGGCTATAATAACCCTCCCAAGCAGAACTTAAAGGAATATCCTTTGCTGACTGAGGGAGGAAAAGGCCTGATTTATACCAACTAAGCACAGGATTTACCAAGATGGTTATGCCTCGGTTTATAAAGGGATCCTTTACAATACTCCAGTATTTGCTCACAAGAAATAAGCAACCCATGAAATTTTGCTAACTATACCAAAGATGTATCGGACTGAGAAAGTTCTCGGGTGCTGAGGTTATAACATCAAAACCTCTAAAGGATGATGTCGTACGTAAGGAGGAGGCTTATCTAAGAAGATTATCAAGTGACAAGCCTGCCCCTGACACCACTACCCCCGAGAAGCCACACTGCACGTCTCTCGTCTCGTTGTTTCCTTATATTGATCACAGAATCATAGAATTGTCCAGGTTGGAAGGGACCTTAAAGGTCACCTACCCCAACCATCAACTTAACTGATTAAAAACCATCGCTAAACCTTGACGTTCCTTTTAATTGCACAGATATATTGCAGCTGCCAAAAGGAAAAGGAAAACACCCCGTGATGACACACAAGACCATGGGATGGCTTGTTATAAACCAAGATACAGCCGCTACCCCTCTCCAGAGTGACACATCAGAGCTTACACCAAGGTACTCACAGGCAGCAAAAACCACAAGACAAAGGCAGACCTGAACTGCTCCTCTCACCCAGCCCTGAGCTGGTGTCAAGGCTGCTGCCAGAGATGCAGATGCACACACATCCCTTCCCTGCCACAGGCTCCAACGTTTAACTGAACAAAACGGACCTAGATGCCGGAACACAAACAGTTCACCTGCCAAATCTCTGTTTAATTCACATACCCAAAGCTGGTGACAAACTCCTGTTACAGTCATCGGGAGCGTTTTACAGTAGGGTATTTATTAAATGTGAAATCACAGCTTTTTTTTTCTCCTCCTGACAGTACAATTCCCCAGTAAACAGATAGTACACACTATCTGATTTTCAAAACAGGTGCCCAATTTCGCAATGACTTCTTATTTGAAAGCTGCCAGAAATGCAAGGTCTAATTAATTTGCAAGTATACACACGTTACACAGCTGAAGGAGAGAGCACCTTCCTTAATAGTTACCTACATCTACTACAACCCATCTTATTCCAACACACATATGGCTACGAAATTCTTGTTTGTTGGATTTTTTCTTTAACACCAAACTTTATCATCTCTCTTCACCTTCCTGTAACAAGAGGAATGCAATCACTCCGTGCCCTCTGGAACACCAAGGGCTGAGCTTTCCATCCCCATCTCCTTCGTACACCCATCCAGAAAGAAACTGCACACCTAAGTTTTCTACAGATGAGCAGGTCCATTTGACCAAGCCAGCCCCCCACGCTGTTTATTTACAATAAAAAGCCACACACGGTCAACTAAACTGCAGTTATTGCAAGTGGCCTGTACAAGCTGTATTCAGATCACAAGGCTGGAGTTTCTGCGAGCACGTTCTTTACAATGCAGCCCTCACTACTCTGAAATGCCACTAGGGCATAGAAAAATATTCTTGTTAGACAATGGAAGTGGGCCTCCCTCATTAATAAAACATGTGAACATACGAGGAAACTAAACGAAATCAGATACATCCCTAGTTTCTCCTAATCAGCTCTCAGAGGAAAGACTTGAAAAAATATTTACACTTGGTTTAAGAGAGACCACAGGCAGCCCACCAGCACTGTAATGAAAATGCTGCTGAAGCGATTCACTACATGAGACCAAGAAACAGACTGTTCACCTCCGTTTCAGTGCTGTAACCTATTTTCTTATGGAAGAATCCTAACTCTGCACATGTGGTATCCCAGACTACGAAACTACAAGTTACAGCAGACCAACACACTGTTGTCTTGAATAAATCAAAGCAATTTGCTGGTGACAAACAGCCCTATATAGTTATTCATAACTGAAACCCAACCATGCGCGCACTCCTCCCCACGCTCTGCCCATCCTATTTTGTTACTGATGGCCATTTAATAAGGTTCAAACCCAACATTTTGGGCACGAGGCCAAACCGTTTCTCCTGCTTTGCAGGTTTGTTTCTCAAGCTTTAATCCCTTACCTTTGTTTCATCTCAGTCTGGCTGCTACAATCCTTTGTACACAGGTCATACAGTTACCGCCCTTCAGCCGCAGGCATTTGGCAGAGATTTCATTTTTGGTCAAGAAGTCTTTCCACTACCCTCTATCCAAAGAGCTTCGCTGACTTCACAGTGCACAGGTTAAGACCAAGGTGACGTTTGAAGAGCCATTACCTGCATGGCAAAATCTTGTCCTCACCCTCACGTTGTACTTCTAGACCTTTTCTGGACTGAAAACTGTGCAACAGACAAAAGCAGACACCGAGTTCCACGTTTACTGGGGACTGAATCAAAATGTAGTGCTCTTCTAACAGACACTATTAGTTTTATTGGATAAATGTGCTACTTGCATTTCACTAAGGGACTGTTTTAATACAACAGGTAGCAGGCACGTCCACTGTAAGGTTTACAAAACCACTGTTCGATCATTCTTAACAGCTTCAGTAAAGTGTGGGACAAGGCAGCACCACCCAATGAAACAACTATTTCGGTCTGTCCGCTGGGGTGGGGGCTCTTCTTCCTCTGCAGGATCTTACAGGGAAATAACCTCTACCTACAGATCACAAAGGCAGACAAAAACTACCCCTTTTTTACCCTGAACTCTATCCTAAAGGCAGACGGTACCCAGCTCACAGCAGTCATTCCTAACACTGGAAAAAGGCTTCCTTGAGGGAGATACTACTCCCTGATAATCCCAAATATCACCTTCTTAAATCCATGCCAACAAGGAAGTTTCAACTGAAAGGAATAGAAAAATTCCCTGCTTTTTCCCTTTCTGATAGTCCAACATCTTTATAGCTGCAACACCAATTTAATCAGAATCAGTACATCTTTCTCACAACTAATTTCATGCATTTTTGCAAGCTGCTACTCCTCATGAGTGAAAGATCTTTAAACAGACCCACAGAGCTTATTCCCCCTGCCCCTGAATCCTTCGGTCATCATTATTGTTCTAATTTGTTTAAAAATAAGAAAAATCGGCCAAGAAACTTTAGGATAGATGAAGACAAGTTGGGATGGTATATTAAAGAAGCACTGCTATAAATAATTCAAAGTAATCTGCAACTTAATTGCTGCACTAGTAAAGCTCTAACCTCTACACTAAGAGCCTAAATTCTGACTAAAATCAGGTCTGGAATCCTCCATTGCAATGCTCTCCCTGGGTCCCATTACTGCCTCTCGAGACCACTAGGAAGTCCAAAACATGGAAAACTCCATATTTTTAAAGTATTTAATAAATATAATCTATATTTAGTAACTTATTTGCAAAGCTCTACCTAGTCTGCTGGAGAGTTTCGTGTTTGTCATTGTGGCTTTTATACTATGCAATTCCCAAGATCTCAGATGAAGACTTTCCAATATTTTCTCACTGCAACGTATAGAAACTTCATCTGAAAATTTAAAATGCGGGGTTTGGTTTTGTTTGGGCTTTTTTTCCGCAGAGGCTTTTCTTCAAAGTAAGCTTAAGCACAGAAAGAAAAGACGAGCACCATTTACGCTGAGGTAAAAGGAAGATGCTGCATCACTAGAGCCCCAGAAGATGCAAAATATTGCATCATACAGCAGTACGTGAATGCAAAACATGTGGAGATACCATGCGGGATCTCTGCCAGACCAGGGCAGCGCAACACACGCTTCGACTTGGGAAGAAGAACCGGCGATGCATTTACACGTTCGGTTTCTAACGCAAAACCAGGACCTCTCAGGCAAGGGACCGAGCGAAAAGTAACTCGTTATTTTCACTGCCGTCGTGGGTAAACGATGGGGAGGGCGACGTGTTGCGGTGCAGGGANTCCCGCCCCGGGCCCAGCACGGCGGGGTGGAGGGGGACGAGGGGAGGGCTGCGGAAGGCGGCGGTCTCGTTTTTTCCCTTTCAATCCTCAGCGAAGTCGCTGAAGGAAACTTGGAGCCCCCTCCCGAAGGCGGGAAAACGGCGGCTGGGGATGGGAGGGGCGAGGGGGCGCCCAACGGTCGGTGCACGGCGCGGCGCCGGGACGGGATGGGACGGGACCCTCACATGCACCCACCCACTGTCCTTTACCTTAACAAAGAGCTCGATGACGGGCTCCTTGTCGCCCTCCTTCAGCCCGTTGACCGGCACCGACAGCGCCATGCTTCCCGCCCGCCCGCCTCTCGCCACTGCCAGCCAGGACAACGGCGACGCCGCTCCGCTCCGCGCGCCTCACCCGCTCTGCGCGCGACTGCGCCCCGCCCCGCCACGGCCGCCCGGTCGGAGCCGCCGAGGGGGCGTGGTCTCCGCCAATGGGCGGGGGTTCCGTCGAGGGGGCGTGGTCTGGGCTGAGGTGGGTCCATGGCGGACCCCGGGGCGCGGCGCTGGCTGAGGGGAAGGGGGGAACCCCGGCGGGCAGGGCCCCGGGATGGCGGAAGGACGGCCCCGGGATGGCGGTGGGACACCCCCGCGGCGGCGGTGGGACACCCCCGCGGCGGCGGGGGACACCCCCGGGGTAAGGCCCCGCTGCTGGTGCGGTGCCCGATGACCTAACGTCTGGAAGCGGCCTGCTCGGGCCGGGCCTTGGCGCAGGCCGCAGCCCTGTGGGCGCTGCCAGGCCCAGGGAGGGGGTGTCGTGTTGTGTCCCCCCCTCACCGCCATCGCTTCAGCCCCGGGGCTGCAGCCTGCCTTGCCCGTGGGGAGAAGCTTCAAAACTAGAAACTTCCCCCTCGTGGACCTGCCACACTGCGGGCCGGAGCACCAGAAATAGCTTCTTTGCTGGGTGGGGGAAAAAAATCTATTTTGAGTGGTAAGGAGTGTTTCCAGCCTAGTTTCTCCCTCGCTATTAAGGTCAGGGACTGAGGAGCTGGACAGAATTGGGCGAAGCGTCTGAAGGAAATGAAACCTTTTGCCCATTTTTCCAGTCTTTCCACCAAAATAGCACAAGGCACCACACAGCCCGCGATCACATTTTCCCCATGCGACTTCATGCCTGCAGAGCCCGAGCCGCTGTGAACAGAGCGGCTTTTATGCCTCGGCAGCACCCGCCCTGTCTCCCCATCCTGCCGTTTTTTCAGGAGCTCAGACTCTATTTTTAATAGTCTGAGTTTGGCTGTACCTGAATATCTCGGCAGAGCCGTTCCCAGGGTAGGATGTGCTGGGACTGTGGGATACCCTGAGGTGGCATTGAATGACTTGCAGACGCAGCTCTTGCTGCTTTAATGCTGTCTGTGACCCGGCACCGGGACGAAGCCTCCCTGTAATTTGTACCCAAATCCATCCATGCAGCCAGAAATGGCTCCGGATGAAATGGTTACCAACAGAGCCTTCGCTGGTAATAACAAAGCCTCATATCTCTCCGGGCATTTTACTACCCTCAGTTCTGCATAACCGGATGTCTTTAAGCAAATTTCATCTTTGAATGCCCTTGAATTGTACATCGAGAGCTGGAAAAACGGCTGTGGGCCCCTCTCCCAGTGCAGATAGGGCTGGGCAACCAGTGTGACAAAGTCCTTTTCATTCCCTTTCCTACAGCTCCTGCAACAGCCCTCTGCAGCTCAGCAGCCTCGGTGGAAGATTCCTTTCTGTTTGTTTTATTCAGAGTCCAAGGAATCTGGCTGATTCATGGGGTGGGACAGTCTAAATTGGAAATTGGTGTGTGGCTGTAACCAAACCGATCTGGCAGCAAGGCAGGACCATGGAGTCCAGCCCTGTCCAGGAACCTCCCTGAATAACCACCCTAAAATTAATTGCAGCCTGTACCACAAAGGACACTGTCGTGAAGAGCGTGGGTGGGAGACCTGGGAGGGAAAAACATTGCCCTTAAATGGGATTGTCACAGAAACCTTCCACAAGCATCAGGTTTGGGGCTTTACGTTCAGTTCTTTCCACATGGCAGATGTAGAAATTTGCACCAGTTGGCCCCCGCAGTGTCCCCAGTATCAGGAACTGGTAACAAGGGATTCTTGCTGCAAGGCCATTGCAGCACGCTGGCAGGGGAAAGTAGTTATCCTCTTACTTTCGTTGTTACTCCTCTTACTAATTTCTTACTCTGCTGGGAAAGACGAGAGCTGTGTCCTCTCTGTGCCAGGATAAGGAACACTGAGCCAGATACTCCCCGCTCAGTGAGCACCAAGCCTTCCTCTCTCTGCTTCCCCATCCTCCTCCGCTGAAAGTTTCAAAATCGCAGGGTTCTGTAAAACTTGAAATACTTTATAAGCCTCCCCAAAGCAAAGAACCACCTACTTTTGAAAAGGTGGTGGTTTTAGTACAATATCTCTTCCCACGACACCACTAAAGGTACGTGTAGAGCAACAAATTTGAGGCCTGCGAGGCACTTTGGGCTTTTTTCTGTTTTACCAACCATACAAAAGAGCTGCCAGAACTCGGGGTTTATTTTTCCCTCTCTCCCGCTGAATTTCTCCTCTAACAAAAGAGCTCACATGCTGATATCTCGCAGAGCAGCTAATAGCTGGCTTATTTCATTTCTATCCAGCTGCACCAGTCTTGTCTGTTGCTTAATATCTTTTCAGTTATTTTACTTTTAGATGACATTTTCCTGGTTTCCAGCTGGCACCTACTAAACCCCTCAGCCTCCCCATTCAAATGAAGCCTCTTTCTCTGATGATGCTCAGAATGGTTTTGAACATTGAAAGCTCTCGATTCTTTCCTAGTTCTGTAATCACTGCTTATGTTATTCTGGAAGAGGTTTTTTATTTTTACAATAATACCTAGAATTAATTTGCCCCAGCTTTACAAAATAAATAACCAGTCCTCCTAAGGATCCGTAGGGAAGTGAGCGTTTTTCCACCGTTTACAGCTGTGAGGAATGAGTCAGAAAAGTGAAGGGACTCATTCAAAGCTAAATTTGCACCGGGTCAGGGAGAGTCAGAACAAAGCAATCCTGGCCCCCCACCGACGCTCAGATCAGTAGGTTGCTCCCTCTCTATTATTTTATGCTATATCGAGAAGGCTTTATTTCCATTTGGCAGAGCAGCAAACCAGCATATTATTATTTCACTTCTCTAGTGTTTTTGGCCTTTCTGCAGCAATTTTTCCATCTCTAACTTTCCAAGTGCTTTTGAAACCGGAGGCATCAGATGTTAAAGATATCAAAGCACGCGCTTTCCTGCCCTGGCCCTCGCTGTGCTCGTTCAGCCGGTGGGATTTGCTGCCACCTTGACCCCCCCTGGGTTCAGAAATGGCTCTTTCTTTCTACAGGGAGTTTGTGGGGCACTGGAGGAGCTCAGCACGCCGGTGGTGGTGCCACTCAGCAGGACCTTGTGCCGGATGAACTTCCCAGCTTTTAGAGCATAACGAAACTGCTCCGAGGAGGAAGGGAGCCCAGGAAGGCAGGACACAGTGACAGCTTCCTGGACCATCCCTTGCTGACTGCAGCTGGAAGTGAGAGCCTGGCCTGAGCACGGGGTTGATCAGAGCCCTTTAAAGCAATGGTGGATGAAGTGGTGAGAAGAACCTGCCCACGGACACCTATTAAAAGAAAGGCAGAAACAAACACGCCCTGGTTTAAAAATACCAGTGCTCTCATTCCAATGCTAATTTGGGTTCCTGGGCTTGTCTGCAGGCTGGGATGCTGCAAAGTCCTTCCCCGGAGACTCGAAGCAGAAGAGCAGTGACCACAGGCCCAGAGACCACGTGTCCCAGATGCTCCGCTGTGGTGGTGCCCCTTCAGCAGAGTAACCCCATACGCTCCCGTTTCCTTCAGCCTCCCATCCAGACACCAGGGGAGGTTTATGGTTGGACTAGATGGTCAGAAAGGTCCCTTCCAACCCAGTCAATTCTGTGATTCTGGGCTCCGTCCATCACCTTCCACCTAGGACAGAGTATTTTGTTCTGCTGATATTGCCCATTTGTATTTCATTACCCCTCTGTTGAGCTGTGTTTCGTTTTGAAGCCAGCGGGAGGCTGTTACCCGCCAGATTTACAGGCAGTGCGGGGGAAATCAAACTTCTGCTTGTGTCAGACTGTTTGCCATTTGCTGTAACTCCCAACCAGCTGTCCCTAGATAGCTCATTTTCATCCGGGGTGCATGCCAAACTTCAGCATTAACTGCAGGCTGACAGGGCTGCTCTCACGAGGCACTGAAGTGAGCAGCTGAGCGTGGAACCGGACCCGGGGTTAACATCTGCCACCGGTGACAAATACAGTGGGAAACAGCTCTCTGCTGTGGGTTGAGGCAGAATTACAGGAGCAGAGGACACATCCCGTATCATTATGTGGGAAGGTGACTTCATCCCACAATGTCTGTGTCGCTCCTCTTTTTTGCCTGGGCCAAGTTAACACTGCTCCAAGCACAGGGGTTGGGGGACTAAATGTTTCTAGGAAATGTTAATCAAGAACTTTCAGTGGCAGTAATTGCAGCTGGGAGTCATTTAACAATCAATGCACTTCCCATGCAATAGCAGGCGCTTTGCTTTTCTGGTTTTTTCTTTTTCCCTGGTTACTGGCATATGGTCCTTACCCTGGGGAGCTGGACAGTAATTAATGCATTTTGTGGTTAAATGTTTGGACTCAGCATCTCACGGCGCCCGAGGAGAAGGGAGGTGGACAAAGCAGGCATTGTCTGCAGGTTTCCCGGGGCTGCCGTAGGTCCCCTGCACTGAGGCACGGTGGGGGCAGGTTTACGGGAACGCTGACACAGGCAGAGTTTTCACCTCCCTTCTCTTAGCGTCGCTGAAACACTGGGAGAGGTTAAGTGCTTGGAGGTGACACCCAAGGAGGGGAGAAGGAACGTTGACTCTGAGGACCACACATACAACATGAGTAATTGAATGTCCCACTCTCCCCTTTCAGCGGGAGGCTGTTGCCATGTCTCTTGTCTCCTCTCCCTGTGTTTCTCACTGCCCTACTTTTAAAATTCAGATATCAGCCTTTTCTCTACCCTGAGCAGCAGGAAACAAAGATTTCAGCTTCACAGAACCTGGAAAGAACCAAGGGGGCAGAGTTGGAGCCTTGGTTAAGGGAGACGAGAGCTGGAAGCCAAGTCCAGGCATTGGGAAACCTCCCAGGACACATCCCTGCAGCAGCACAGGGCACCTGGAGTTTCTTCAAGAAAATCCCCAAATCTATTGCAGTTTTGGTTTTAAAAGTTATTTGGGGAAAAAAAAAAAGACACTGTTTCCTGTGCATGCTGAAGTAAAATCTGTATTCCCCACCCTTATGTATACAAGTTGCCAGAAAGCAAATAGGTCATTGCTGTTTTCTTTTAAGGTTAGTCTCCAGGTGATTCATAGAGCTGGACTGATAGCATGATTTGGTTAAAAAAAACCCACTCCACTAAGCAACCTTCTTCCTCAAAATAAAAATACCAAGCCTTGGTTGATTAGGAGGTAAAATTGGCCATCCTGCCCTGAAGCACAGCAGTCCAGTGCCACCACCTCCGCTTTCTCCTGCGTCTCCATCAGCTGAAAAGCCTTAAAGATGCTGGTAGCCAAGGACTCCCCTAATGAACCCTCCCCATTATAGCCCAGCAGCTCCCAGCTGGGTTTCAACACCCTGGACTGGCTTCTGTCATGAAGCTTAAATGGAAGAAATGCTGTTTGATGTGGCTTTTTAATGATCTGCAAGTTGTAAGGGACCCCGGGGGAAGACGTGGTGTCGAAAGCCAGCGCGGCCCCGGCAGCCTCTCGCGTCCTGCGTGTTCCATTGTGTGTGAGTGGAGACACACCAGCCCCTTCCCCAGCTTTCATCAGCCCACAAATGGCATCTGCAGAGGATCAGGCCAATTACAGTAATGACACCGAGCCAGGGTATTCTCTCTCTGGGGTGCAGGCTCACATCAGAGAGAAAGAAAAATAAATACAGCACCAAAACCTCTGTATCCCCAGACTGTCTCGATTCAAACCTGTGCTGCCAGTGTAGGCACCTGATAACGATTCGGTGATAACTCATCCCATTCCATGGGACTGGAAACCATTCCATGACAATACACCCCAACTTATTGCAAGACTGTCGCCTGTGAAAATACAAACCACTGTATTTTCTTCTCATTAAAGGTGCTGCTGATGTTCTTTGCTCCACAGCAAAGCTTCAAGCATGGGAGAAACCCTTGAAGGAGAGAAGGGGGCTACTTTCTGCTCATGAATGGCTACCAAACATGCCCAGTGGGTGAAGGTGTACAGTGCTGTGCCACACTGGGGCTCAGAGCCAGCAAGGGAGGGAGAAGACGAAGCAAACAGCTTGTTCCAGGGCCCAGCAACAGACCCAGCTCATTTCACTGCAGTATCTGCTAAGACTCAAGCCGTATCCAGGGTCTGAAATCTCTTTATTTCCACATCTGCACGCTTGAGATGGGCCCTGCCCCAACCTGTCAGAGTCTTCTACTGACCTGGCTGGTGTGTCAGCGGTGATGGCAGTCAGCTTGCTTCATAGGGGTCATCAAAACAAAACAAACCAATTAATTCCTTCTCGCAGGGGAAGGGCTGGATGAGGTTAAGTGATTTGCCCCAGGATCGCCTGCAGAGCAACAGATCCTTTGGCACAGCAGGTAGAAACCAGGCAAACGTCTCTGGTGTCTCCCAGAGCTGTTCCACTTCCAGCCACAGTGACAAGCATCATCTCTCCAGGCTCAGTCTTTCTTTCCTGATGTCCAGCCCTGTTCTGTTCCCCCTGAACATCAGCCCAAGCCCATTCTCAGCACGGCCTCATGGACCTCAGCAGTTTGTTCTTCTGGAGTTTAACGTAGTCCAAATGGAGCTGCACCAAGGAGTTGGGTGAATGGACAGGAGACATGGCCAGTGCCAGACCCTCGGGCATGAGGAAGGATTCTCCACCTCCACCACCCCCTCACTGCCCCGAGTGCTTACCTGTTCCCAGCTCCATAACAGGCAACCCTAATGTCCCTGTGCCAGCCCCAGCTGGAGATGTGTCCCCATCACCTGTGTCCTGCCCCAGGTAAGGAAAACATCAGTGCCCTCCTCTTCCCACGCTGTGAGCCTCAAAACTGAGGGTGGTGCTGGGGTAACCACCCTCACGCCAGGGGCACAGCAGCCCTTTGTGGTGCAGTGACGTTTTGGCAGCCGCCTCTCCCCATCTTCTCCCCGGGCAGCAGAGTCGGGCTGTTCCCACAGCCCCGAGCCTTGAACATCAGACAAGCCCCATCCAAATCTCTCCATGGATTAGGCAGCTCTCGGCAGCTGTGAGGAACCCAGAGTGTGTCCCTGGGCTGGTTTGCCCCTCAAGGCCTGGCAGCAGCAAAATACTGCTGTGACTGTTTAATTGGTTTTTTATCAGGTAAGGGCAGCAGGATGACTGGAGCCCACCAGAGGGCTGTGTGGGGGCTATAAATCACAGCCAAAGCCTGTGGTGACAGGGACAGCACTGCATGTGGGACAAGGGCTCGCAGGGAGCACCAGTCGTGGTCACCGAGCAGGAAGGTGACACCACCCTCGCAGAGACAGCAGTCCCTGGCAGGGTGCTGGTGCTGCTCTCCCCGCTCAGCCCCACACGTCCACGGAGGGACCTGCTGCCCATGGGGTGAAGCTGTCACCACCAAGGAGGCATCCGAACTCCCCCGCGCTTTCCAGGCTGTTCTTTGGGCAAAGTCCACATCTAAGATGAATTGTGTTCATAACAAGGAAGAAAGCAAACACCCATCTCGGAGCCAACCTGCTCCGGAGTGATGGCGTAAATGCCGATCTGACTCGAGCGGTGACATGATGGATGTGGATTTTATTTCCTCCTGAGTCACGGGGGAAGGAGCCAGATTTTAATTATTTTATTTTTTATTTTTTTTTCAGAGGGCTTAAGAAAGAAAAGGAAACGTGGTGAGGACAAGAAGCCAAGACCTTGCAGTTCCACGGGGACGTAGAAATAACCTTTTTGTTGAATTTATTTGTATTGCAGCAGCACGTAGGGCACTAGCTGCTCTCTAAACACTGTGACAGAAACTCCTCCACCTTCTCTAAACCTCGCAGCCCGCGGTGACACAGCGGTGCCAAAGGAATGACGTCCCAACGCCTCAATATGCCCACAGCAGGAGGGAGAACTGAACACAAACCTCCTGAGTCACGGCTTAGAAACACACAGAAGTGGCCACGGTCCTTGTTGCTGCCAGATTTGCCCTGGAGATGGGGAGAACAACCATCCTGCGGGGCTGAGCCACAGCGAGGGTTTCCCAAATCTTCCTGCTCCAGAGCTGGTTTTCTGCAGCACACGCTCCACCTGCTCAGGCTGAAATGCTGGTATTTCTGAGCACCGGGTACTTGATTTTGCAATTTTAATAATCACCTCTTTAGCCCAGTGGTTTTTCTGTGTGACAATCACTAAAAAACACCCTCCAGGCTCCTACTAAGTCACAGTAAAATCCATTTCGAGCCAAAAGTTTGGGCACAAAACAGGGACAGATATTTGAGGGCTGGAGCCTCTGCCCACAGCCCAAGGCCCCACACGGCATCTCTCCGAGCGCCAGCATTTTCCCTTTTTATATCTCTTGCATCTATCCCAGCCATGAGTCACAGAATTCCTCAGCAACCTGCATGGCTTCCCCGGCTGCTGGCCACGGCGAGGTGAGCACGGGGACAGAAAGCACGTTATCAGTATGAATCATTGCACCAGCAGGGAATGCAGAACCCACTGTGCTGATGGGGAAACTGAGGCAGGAGGGAGGCACCCCAGAAGTTGCCCGGCTTTACACCGAGTCAGCATCCCCAGCTCAGCACCAGCCTCATCTCCCTCCTCCTCCCCCAGCAAAAAAAAACCAAACAAGAAAAACCCTCACAAAACCACCCAGAAAAGGACACTGAGCAGTAGGTTAGATCAACAGTCGCTGTGGATTCTCCTCGCTGCGGCACAGGCAGGGGAAGGCGCCGCGGGACGGGAGGAAGGAAGTGGCAGCTGGAGAAGGGCCAAGTGCCCGCTGGCAGCGGTGACCTGGGGACAAGTGCTCTCCTTTGGGTGAGTGATGGAGCAAAGCCCGGGAGACGGAGAAGCTCCCCGTCAGCCCAACCAGAGCCGTGAGGAGACACTGGGGTGACTCTTGCTGGTGGGATGCTCCAGCTGGGACACTCTGATTCCCCCTGGGAGGGTGAAAACCGTTTGGGGGTTGGGTTTTTTTTCCAGCAGTGAGATTTGTCCCACGGGGAACCACAGACCACTGGCATGAACCCTGTGCAGCGGGGAAGGTCTCCCCCTGGATAATGGCCTATTATGCCCACAAAACATGGGAATTACTCCCTTTTCACCCAGTCACCTTCACTTATCACTGCCCTGGATAACGGTGAGGTGTCCACTTTCCTCCTCCGGAAAGAAGAGTTGAAGCTGAAAGCGGAGTCTGCCTCCTCCCGCAGCTGTGAGAACAGCTCCCTTTTATCCTCCCGCATGAATAATAGAAGGATTCATTCACAGCCTTGCGATAGATTAAAAATAAATAAGTAAGAGTGAGCTCAACTTTGTTTCACCAAACATGCACTTCGTGTCGTTTTCCCCTCCTTGTCCCCTCGCGCCCGTGCCTGTGGGCTCACAAAGATTGTAACAGGCTGGAAAGGCACCAAACCATTCCTCAATCATTAAAAAAAATATCATCACACCAACAAAGGTGATTTTTTTTTTTTTTTCACACCCGTGGTCAAACCCACTTTTGGAATTAAAATCCAGCTGACAGAGACACTATCAATTTTTAATGGGAGCTTCCCCCCGGCCTGGAGCGAGGAAGCATCGAGGGAGTGTGGGGGGGTTGTTATTCACAAAAGGGGTTGAATTTTTTCACAACTGCTCCATTGGCTTCAGTTTCATGGGAAAAAAAGCCGCTGCCTCCCCCCCAGAGCATGAGCTTCCCCAGCAGCGCCAGGAGCCCGGGCACAGCCTGTCCCAGGGAACGTTTGTTCCCTTCTCCCACTGCCCGTGTGGGGTCAGGGCACGGCCACCACCAAGGTTTGTGGTCCCAGGGACAGCCCCGGCGTTGGCAGAGCTCAAGGGTGGGGAGAAGACTCAAAGGAAGATCTGGCCGAGCAGATAAAGATGCACGTGCTGCGGGGAGACCGGTGCCTCGAGCTGAAGCTCGTTCGTCTCCAGGGACCATCCTCAAGCTTTTAGTTTAGCCACAACAATTTACACAGGCTGCAGCTCTGCCCCTGGGTTTAACACAAAGCTTTTGCCAAGGAATTGAACAATTCTTCCCCTCCCCAGAGTCGCCTTCCCAAGATAGCCCTTTTCCGTGTTTTCTTTTCAGTAAAACAGAAGGATTCAGAGCTTCCCCAGGCTCAGAGCATCACCCACCCCAGCCCGGGACCAGCCAATGGGACTCACTTGCTGGGACCAACCCCTGTTCCTCTCCAGCAGCTGGAAAGAGCAACCTGAGCCACTGGAGCATCTGCTGGGCAACATCCTTCTCCGTTTCTCCACCGGCGCCCCGGATTTATTACCTTAATGCAGTGACAAGATCTGTCTCTGTGTCACACACCCGTGTCACCGTCGGGTGCTGGCGCCCCCAGCTCCTGCTCGCTCCCGTCTCATCTCCCTTCTCCCACGGGGCGGCCCCTCTTCCCATGACAGGCAGCCGGGTCGGCCCCACGCACACAGGGGACATCGATTCCGTGAGCCATCGGCCACCAACCGGCTCTGCCCGAGGGGTAACGGCATCCTGCCTTTGTGCAGGAGGAAGTAGGCAGCAGCGGGACCCCACATCCCTTCTGCTGTTTAACGCCTCACCCCGTGCCCGGGGAAACAGATGGGGGAGTTAAAAAAACCTTCCTGACCCCCTCCCCGGGCTGTGCAGCCTCCCCAGCGTCCCCGCTCACAGCCCCGAGGTCAAGTCCTGCACCAGCAGATGTTCACCCTGTGAACCCCAAGGGAGAGATCCCGGATGAGAAAAAACTCCATTCTCGAGGAATCTGCCACAATAGGAACCCCAAAGACAATTACGTTGTGATTGAAACACCTGGCCCTACAGGCTCAGAGGCAGCAGCAAACCCTCTCCTGGCACCGCGCTCCCAGCACTGACACTGCTCCCAGTTTGGAAGCCAGCACATTCCCCCCCTGGGATGCTGATTTTTAGCGTTTTCCAAAATAATCTCAGCAGAAAACAAAAGCAAAATGTCACTGAAGAAGCGGGTTCGTACGGCACAGGGTGGCTGCTGTCCCCGTGAGTCACTGTGCCCTCGAATCCCAGTTTCACCCGGCCAGAAGAAGGTGTCAAACTGACTCACCGGCCCCAGGAGTCGGTCACATCCCAATATAAAATCCGAAACTCCCAGCCAAGGAAGGGTTTTCGCAGCATCTCCCCTCCCAGGGACACCGAGGCCGGCTCTGCACAACTCCTGTTTGCTGCTGGGGCACAGGCCCTCTCAGCCAGGGCAGACACCAGCAAACCTCATCAGAAACACCTTCTGGCTCCTGTTTCCCCATGAAAGACATGGGGGGAGGGAAGGGAGAGAAAGAAAAAAATCCACCTCCTTCCAGTAACACTTTTTAGCTCCGTGACAAACTGGCGCTGACCCTGCTCCCTCCAGCAACAGCCTTCGGTTCATCCCCAGGTGGCGAAATACAGGCAAACCCGCCTGTCAGGGAGAAGTGAAGATGCAAAATCTAATTAATTGGCCCAGTTTCCTCCTCCAGCTGCAGAAATTCCCGAGGGATGGGGCTGCCGGGCTCAGCCCCTGCCTTTACCCGGCTCCAGAAGGGAGGGCTGGAACCAACGTTTCCAATTCACCTGCTTGAATTCCTGTAAATCACCAAATCTACTCCTGGTTCAGAGCAGCACCTTTTCAACAAGTCAGTTTTATCCTCTTTTGCATTTGCAGTTTCATTTTTCCTAAGGAAGGGGATTGATACAACCCTTAAGGGGGGGATTTACCCTTCCATAGTCTCGACTCCAAATTTGAGGCCATTTTCTGTCAACCTGATACACCCCCCCCACACACACCCCCACTCCTCAGCCGTTACCGCACATCGTTAACACACACACGTTGGGACTGTGTTAAATACATCCTTCTTTCTTTGTGAGTACAATTTTTACTCCATATTTCCCGGAGCCATATTTAGGTGAAAGTTAATTACAACAAAACGTGAGAACATTCTTTGGGTTTAGTTGTTTTTTTTCCCCACTCGTTGTGCAACAACTGATGATTTTAACAGCCATTTTCCTCGGCAGGAGCCAAACAATTGAACAATTCCCATTGCCCTTCGCTGGGGCTGGGGACAAGCCCCGTCCGGCTGCTGCTGCGCTGCCTGGAATCCAGCCCCTCTGAGGAATTCTGCTTTTTGTGCTCCTCTTGCTGTTCTTCCAGAGCGGCACAAAACCCACCTCTCTCGTGGGAGGGGACACGGGTGGAGCGGCCGCTCTGGAGCTGCTGAGCAGTGAATGGAGCGAGGTCCCGGCTGTGAGAGCCCGGCTGGGTCCTTCTGTGACACAGAACGAGGGACTTTGAGCAGATGATTCAAGGTTTTAGCAGATGATCCTGTACTAAAACACGTGATACTGAAATGAAAGGAGGATGAGGAAGGGCTCAATTCCCAACCAAAAGCCACTCCCCCAAGAGCACCACTTTTTACATCCAAAACTGCACATTTATAGGTCTGACGTTCGAGGAAGGAGCCCAGCAGGGAGCAAAACCCCACGTGATGTTTCAGCTGCTCCCCCCCCCCAGTGAATGAACCCCCATCACAGCCCGCACCAGCCAGTCCCAGCCTCTGCCAGGAACAGTCACTGGTGTCAGAGGACGTGGAGCTGAGCGAGTCCGAGCTTTAATGGAGGAGTTTTACAGCTCAGGCTCTGCCTTAGAGCTGTTATTTTATTTACCCTTGGGATTACATCAGCTCTGGGGCAGGGCTAGACATTTCCCAAACCAGCAGCAGAACAGTCTTTGTCCTAAACTTTAAGGCAATTAAAAAAACCTCGTTTGAGAGCGTTGAACCCACAGCAGCAAAGCTCAGGGACCTGGTCCCCACAGAACTCCTGAGGGAAACTCCCCAGGTCACACAAGTGGAAAAATGGAATAGTCCAACCCCGAGTTTATAGAAACTCCAAAGGATTGCACACACCCCTGCTATTGTCCCGTCTGTTGACACAACAAATACATCTTTCCTTATTACAAACTACGGATCTTGATCTGCCACTGACTCACTTCATCCTCCCCCTCGCTCCTGTGCGCTCATTCCCATCTAAATTACACAGCCCAATTAAACTCCAATTTTTTAAATATCTTTTGTGTGCATGGTTAGAGTAATTCCAGCCCATCACGAATCTAAGCCCAAGTATCTGCCACTTCAGGAAGGGAACCTCCATTAACGAGCAAACAAACAGCGCTGGCAGTTTCGGAACAAGGAGCAGGACTCAGGCAGCAGAGACGCTGCCGGTGCCCAAAGCATCGCACACGGTCCCTCTGAGCTGCAGCAGCAGCAGCACAAACACCAGGGCTGAGAGAGAGAGAAGAGGTCAGAGAGAGAAGAAGGAGGGGCGAAGGGATGAGACAAGGCTGGGTTTGGATGACGAGATCTCAGGGAGGATGAGGAGAGAAATCCAGGGATGTAAGTCAGCAGTTCCCTGGGACGGTGTCACAGAACTGAGAGGGCCACTAGAGAGTGCAGGGAATTGTTCTTTTTAAACTTAAACCCTCCTTAATGGAGGGAACAAGAGAAACTCTAAAGAAGGAAAAAAAAAAGGTGGGGGACACCTGCATCCTGGGAAGGTCTGGGCTGCCCTCCTGATCTCTCCAAAAATCAACAGCAAAGTCCTGTATCAGAGCACAGCCCCGCGGGCAGGAGATGAGAAATGGGTGTAAGGGAAGATAAGGGCGAGTGACTCAGGCACAGAACATCTCTAAGGAACTCCTTAGTCCTCAGATGAAAAGGCAGAGGGAGGTCACAAACCCCAGAGGAAGGAGAGTCAGGTTCCAAAGAAGGCAGCATTGACTCCCAAGGCTGATGGAGCTTCAGGATCCTTCGTGCTGCCGAGGAAGGTCACAGGAAAACCACCAACCGAAGGAGGCAGAGATGGGCACAGCACGGGGCTGGGGTCTGGCGTTTCACAAGCACCAAATTCACTCAGAATGTACTTTTGAAAGTGTGTTTGTCCAGGAAGTTCTCAGAATTTATTATACACATTTAATAACAGATGAAACTCAACATTCAAGTGGTGTTGAACTAAGTTTACAAGCACTGTTCCATACAACGGACACTGACACTAAGAAACAAAAATAAATCAGCATATCAGGAAGGTACTTGAAAGATATCCCCTTCAATCCAGTATCTACAGAAGAGCTGTTTGATTTTAAAACCCTACACAAAGTAAAAAGACTAACCAGGTATCTACACTTAATTGTGCACATCACATCTACCTCAGATGCAGGACCAAAAAAAAAAAATAAATAAAAATAATCTCAAAAGCACGTTCTGTTCTTCCATCCAGAGGAACCTCACGCTTCAGAACTGGCTCCAAACACTGAGCTTGAACTTTGTTAACAAGAATTGGACAGTAGCAACGCAGAGATTCCAAGGGGGTTATGAAGGAGGCAGCCAAAGCCCAGGACTCCTCAGACGAGCGCTCGAACCTGCGTTAACGTGATTCAGGCTCAGAACTAAAGTCACTTCAAACCTGCCCTTCCTTCTACTCTTTTTTCTTTCTCACAGGAACCCGAAACATTTCACTTGCTACAAGCAGCTGTTTCCACCAGCCGATGCTTCATCTGCACTAAGCTCATCCATCCTACCAGGGCTGACCGGGGAGACAGACTCAACTCTTGCTTTGCAAGAACATCCACCCAGACACAGAGTTCACAAAGGGCTATTTCTGCTTCCCCAGGACAGCTCAAAACAAAAGCCCCAGTTTCTCCAGCGGGTTGGATCAAATACTTTGTCACACCTGTGTATTCATCAGCCCTGTACAAAAGCAAGCTGGTTAGCAAATGTAAATGCTCATATAAAAATAGCCAACATCTGTTTAAATTTAGAAATTTATTTTGTTTAATCCACAAGCTTTATATAGCTTTAGTTAAAAAAACAAAAACAAAAAAACAGGGAAAACATGACAATATCCAAAGTTCAGGTTCCTCAAAACTTTCAAAGACCACGTCTCAGAGTTGCTTACACCATTCAGAAGAACCGTGATGAGACAAGATTCATGAATGGGGCAATGACAGCTCACAAACAGAATTTATGGAACTGAAGGAAATTGTTTTGGGGTTGTTTGTTTTTTTTTTTCTGGGACTGCTGATCATGG
The DNA here is from genome assembly GCA_013400055.1 of Nycticryphes semicollaris. Lineage (NCBI taxonomy): Eukaryota > Metazoa > Chordata > Aves > Charadriiformes > Rostratulidae > Nycticryphes > Nycticryphes semicollaris. Next base: position 74,505 of record VXBJ01007140.1, read on the forward strand.
AAACTGCCCTTTAAAAAAAGAACATAAAAATACAAATGAAATTCCAGTGTTCCAAATCAACATGTTACATCAATATAAACCCACAGTGTCCTGGTAAACAACATGCTTTCATTTCTGTACCACTCCTGGCTGTCCTGGGTTCGCTCTAACAGAGACCCTACAGGCAACAGTAGAAAGGGTTCAATCAGACGTATTTCCTCACCAGTTCTGCAGTGGTTTTACTCCTGGGCCAGCTTACAAACCACAAAGGTTAGTAGCGTACTGTCAGTGGATGCACAAAGAAGTCAAATGAGACCCTCACAGGGTTATGCTAAAGGCTTTGTTGGATTTCAAAGAAACGAGGGAACCGATGGTTCATGTTCAAAAAAACCTTCAAAACAAATTCCTACTGCTTCTAAAAAGTCTCACTCGAAATGAAATGATGTTGACTGTCAATGAAAGAATGTCACTAGTACACTGTGGACACCTTTTGTAATGTAAATCCATGCCCTTTGTACATGGTGAACCTCAACCTAGCAATTATTACAACAAATGTTATATTCTAAAGCTCAAACACATTTAGCAATTTGAATTCTGAGTACAAACCAAATAAAATGTACATTTATATCAAAGGATTGGGCCTAGGATGGTGGCGACACCTGCGCCTTCCTCATCGACCTCAGTGCCTTCTCTCGCAGGTGTTTTTCTAGATCATCAAGGTTGTCCTCTGGCTCACTTTCTGTCTCCTTCAAACAAAGAGAAAGCATTTCTTCACACACTGAAAGCTGAGGCAGGCTCAGCCCTCCCAGCAGCAAACCATCACATCACGGGCCACCAACCAGCACTTCTGCAGCAAAACTGCTGTTGGGAGCATCAAGAGCACAAGGGCCGTTCACCTCCCCCCATTTTCTTATATTGGACTCTTAAAAAGCAACACTCAGAGACCAAATTCCTACCTTTTTGGGTTCTGTCTCTGCTTCCTGGTCTTCCTGTGCTGTGGTGGTGTCAGCTGCAGCCACAGCAGCAGCAGCCGCAGCCGCTGCCGCCTTCTCCTTCTTATGTTTTTTGTGTTTCTTGTGCTTTTTATCCTTTTTATGCTTCTTATCCTTCTTTTTCTTCTTCTTCTTTCCACCCCCTTCTTGATCTGAATTCTGTAACAAACAGTTCAACAGGTATGACAATTCATTCCTAAGGCTTCAGAACTTTAAAACAAGCCCACAACCACCCTGGGAACTCTGAAGGGAGCGGGCAGCATCGCACACCCAGGGAGCTCCGCTCCAACCCGGGGGGAGAGGCCCAGACCAGTGACACAGCAACCCCAGGAGGCAGAGAGCGGAACCCAAACACACCTTTGCACTGGGCAAACTCAATACACTGCTCTTGGTACACAAGGCTCTTCATAAAAATCAATACTGCACATCTCAAATTGTTTCTAACTACGAAAAAAGCCACTCCAACCACTTTTCCCCCCCAGGAATGTACTTAGAGCTCTTCAGCAGCTAAAACTTCATGCACAGAACTGCCCATATAACCCCACATAGTACTGCTTTTCTTAGCCAACAAATACCCTTGCAGGTGATGGGCTCTGAGTTGGGCTTTTAGCCTTTTTTGCAGGTGACCAGTTGGCAGAAGGGGAACGAGACCGAGTAGGAGATGGAGGCCCTTGATGCTTTTTTGGGGCTGGTTCAGGTGATGCTGATGCAGATCGTGATGAAGACACCCGTCTGGCAGACCGGGGACTTGGTGTGGAAGCCCTTCAAAACAGAAGGTCCCCAATTAGAGATACAAGAGACAAAACAAGAACATAAAAACTAACAAAAAGGCCAAATGAACGTATGTGCTTAGAACATGGCTGACCTCCTGCCACTTCAAAAATTAGCAGTCGTTTTGCTGGCATATGTTACCAAAGGCAAAACAATCTAATACCACTGTGGATCTGTAATGCAAAAGGATATTGCAACTTAGTAGCTTGTTAAACAATAACACTATTGTTGTTCAGGAATGATTGCTCCCTTTCTTCCAATATGACTCATTTATAACCACATTAAAAGTCAAGAGACTTTTAGTCAATAAGCAGCGCTATTTGATCAGCCAATGAAGAAAGAACGAGCTCAAGACACTACGTGCAGCTGCATTTTCTTTCTGGAAGATCGAATAAGCCAGCACCACACTTGACTGTCTCACAGGAGTGGTGTCACGCTGAGGAAAGATGCTGAAATCCTCAGGGTTGGTTTTTTTCCCCTCTTGGATGGACCCTTCTCAATGATTTATGAGCTAATTAACAGTGCTGGTTCCCTTCTGCACTTTGCTTGAAAAATAACAGAAAGTCCATTTTTCTTTAAACAAAGCCTTCTCTCAAACTTCTCTCCACCTGCTCAGTCCCAGCACTTTCCTGTGCTATCCAAAATCCCCTCAAACTCTGCATTAAACCCTCTTGAAGGCTTCTCCCCATGTTGCATTTTATTTTAACAGATGCTCCCAATGTAATAAACTTCTGAAAAATCAACATGATGCTGGTGGAAGCTGAACAAAGCCACTGACACGTGAGCAGTTTCAAGATACAGGAGCCCTATACGTAGGTGTAATGCAATTCCTTACCCATTCCCACTGCATCGAAACAAAACCCAAACCCAAACCACCCTCACAAAACCACCAACGCCAGATTGTTTTACTTTGTCTTCTTGGGCTCTGGGGTTCTCGACACCCTCCTGATGGGCCTGGTGCTTGGAGATGGAGACTGTCTTCTCTGGGGCGATGCTGAAGCTCCCCTCCGTGGTGGCGGCGGGCTCGCAGAGGTGTGGGAAGCTCTAGGCCGTGGTGAAGGTGAATGCCTTTTGTTTTGCGGTGGAGAACGTGTTTCCCGGTTGGACCTACTGGGGGGAGATCCCTTCCTGTGCTTGGAAGGGATGGAAGGGGAACGCCTTTTAGCGGGCGGCGAACTCCGTTGTTTCGGCGGCGGCGAATGGGAGACTCTGCGTTTTGACTGTGGAGAAGGGGATGCCCTTCGTTTGGGCGGCGGCGGAGGAGAGGCCGTTCTTCTCTTGGGTGGGGGAGAAGGAGAGTATCGTCGCTGTATCGGCGGAGAGTATCTCCGTGGAGAAGGTGAGCGTCTGCGCGGGGGTGGTGATGGAGACCTGCAAAGAAAACAAACGTTCAGGTGTCACATGGGCACGTGAATGTTCCAAGTGTTTTGCAATTTGCACACAGAGAGGGGGCAAAAATACCTCTAAAAATGCTTTAAAACTTGTATTTAATACCAAACTTCTTGAGATCGGCTTAATAATTGTATTCAGTGTTTGATACATCAATCAAGTGATGTGTGGGCCACACACCACCCACACAAGATCTCACTAGCACTCACTGACTGCAGACACACACACCCCCCAGTAACTGTGAATCAAGGAACTGGTTTCCTCAATCACAGCATTTCTTTTCAGGTGTCACAGTCGGGACTCAGCCAACCCAAAGCAAGCACTTCACGACACAAGTGCCACACACTACCTTCGGCGAGGTAAGGACGGGGAGCGCCGCCGCCTGGGAGGGGGGGCGGGTGAAGGAGAGCGTCGCCGCCGGGCTGGTGGGGGTGATGGACTCCTCCTCCTCCTGCTGCAGAGAGAGAGGGACTTCTCAGAGAAGTTGTGATTAAGCCACGAGATGCTCTTTTGTTCTTCTGCTTTCACTATGCCAAAATCACCCCCCGTTCACACACTTCAAAATGAAATGGTTAGAACCACTGCTGGAAAACACCACACTCAAGTCTTTTTCTAAAGAGTGTGAGACAAGAGGTATTTTACTGTAATTCTCAGAGCCCACTCCAGGAGCCAGGAGACAATTTCACATTCCCCTTTAACCTGCTCTGCTCACAGCTTGTGGCCAAAGGGGAAGCTCCAACTCTCTCTCATCTTCTTGTCTGAAAGGTCACTTCTGCCATTTCCCTTGTGCTGAATCTAGAGATCATCTGAGGAGTCGGAGCAGATTCCAGACCTGCCAGGAAACTAACCCAACACAGCCACCTCCTTGTCCTCACACACTGACACAACTGCTGGACCCAGCACCAGGGAGGAACTGGGAATGCCCAACTGTGTCAGGTGGAGCAGCCTCAAGTTGGCTCAGATTAAACAGTGTGAAACTCTACTACTGAAAACAGCTTTTAGCTATTGACCTGAAACCTAGAACGACCTTCTTCTGGAAATACAGAGGAAAAAAAAACAGTTGTTGCTAAACTGCAGCTATCTGGGTAAAACTTATTCATAAAACAAGCCACCTTCTGCTCTACAAGGTTTACAACAGACTTCTAGGAGGGGAAATTTTAATCAAACACATTCTTTCCTAGAGTTCTAAAGGAGAGGAACCTTGGTGTGTGTCATAAAGTAAAACATTCTTTTTTTTAAAAAAGCAATGAAGATGAAATGACCACATGAAGGAAAAAAAAGTAAGAATAATGAAAAAGAAAAGAAGTTCATCTAAATCAACTGAGATTGCATTTCAAATATGCTGGCTGTTGTTCTCCAAGGCAAGGAGCTATACTCTTAGAGATAAGAGTTTGTTCCAAAAGACAACGTTATTTTTTGATCCGAAAAAACACCAGCCTTCAAATGACACAGTTGTCCTAATGAAACATGTATTTACACATTAGGCAGCAGGTGAGTATGTTGCAAAAAAAGATGAAGATCTTTGAATTCCACCCTGTTTGACATAAAATTGTTTGACGAGATCTGTAACTAGAATGTTCTACATTTGTAGAATTGGTCATACCTCATCTCACACAGTGTCAGAGTTGCTGTGACTATGTTCTAGCCAGGTCTTAACTACAGATTGCTCATTATAGCAGATGACTAACCCCATCAAGCACCCAGCTTCCTGCACCTTCCTATATTCTGACATCAGCCTAGAGCAAACACCTTCACAAATAAAAGCGTTAACAATACCACCTACATAGGAAAAGGGAAAATAAAGTAGGTGTTTGCTGCTAGTCTGATACTGGTCTCTTACTGGTAGTTCCAAATATCTAATCAATTGAGAAATGGGACTTTTAAAAATCCTTATTATCTGTGACCCAGAACACCTTACTGACCTGTTGCAAATCTGCAGGAGGGTTTTAGCCAGAACGTTAATGGCAGCAAAAATACAAGGCAATGCTCAGCCAACTTTTACATCTGTGTGTATGGAATAAGAAAACCCCTGGAGAACACAGGCGTTCAGCTGTTTTCAGGCATCAGCAAGACACCAATATCATTAATGTTATCAGCTGTTACAGGCTTATGTGAATTAACAGAGAACAAGGAAGGAGACAGAGCAGGTGCTCCTCTTTGTTTTCCAATCGTCAGAATTTCTCTCACCTACTTCACATAAGCAAGTCCAAAGGACAATGGATGGCAAGTACTTATCCATGACAAAGGAAATGACATTTGTCTACATGATTTTTCTACATGTAAATCCTTTTTAGCAGATTAATTTCTAACCAACCTTTTCATCACTGGTGACTGCCACCTCTTTTCCATCTGCATCCTGACAGCAGTGGAGGAAAAACAAAACAGAACAGATCTATCTGCCATACATTTGAGGCAAAAATGAACACATTCAACTACAAGTTCAGAGCAATTCTTATCAAATAAGCATAACAAGAGTGGGCAAACGGGACTTAATTCTGTTGTGTATTTGCTGACAGATGCACAGCAGAGAAACAACATTAAGTAGAACAAAAAGAAGACATTGCTTATGTTCAACTTCAGAAGAAATTACCGAGGGGAGGATTCCTTCTGCCGTCTTCGTGGGGACGGTGAGGGACTGCGTGAATGCGAGTGGCGTCGGCGTCTACCAACTTCCCCGTTCTTCACATTGGATCTTTTAGGTCTCTCCTCTTCAGAGGAAGATGAAGAACCAGAATCTATAAATGTAGAAGAATCACTCTCTGGAAAATGATTCTCATGACACCATTAACACATTTACTGGCAGGGCTATATTGCACTTTAAACTATGAATCTACTCTCCCACAAAATAAAAAAGCCCCTATTTTAAAGCAGTTCAACTAAAAATGTTAGTTAAAGTCCAGTGGTAAATTAATCCATCAGAGCTGGGTAAAAATATTTGCAGGAACCTGACTGTCCACACAAAATTTGAATGGTAATTTAAAAGGTGAAATGCACTCACTTAGAGAAACTGGAGTGAACAAACACCTGTACCAGGCCCTGGTTAATTTACTGATCTCAAGCACACAAGAGTCCAAAATATTAGGAAATAACCTATTGCAACAACAGATTAAGTAATCCATAGCAAACAACATCTGTGCTGCGATGGTAAGAGTTTCAAAGGGAAACTTTTAAAGATGCAAACCCATTACCAAGAGGTATATCATAACCTTTAAAAGTTATAGTTTGTGGTAAATCTAGAATTAAGTTTACAATAGTGCTGCAGTGCACATCGCAAATAAATTTAATCAGCAGTTGAACTTAACATTAACTCCTTCCTGCAGAAGTGAACTACAATGCAGTTTTAGGAAATCGATGTCCTCCGTACCAGATGAAGACTGTTGATTCTGCCTCCTGTACTGACGCCTCTGCTGAACAGAGTCTGCTGCAGCCATTTTACCGCCTTTGTCTTCTTCTGAAAAGGTACAGACACAGAGAGAGCATTTAAACCGAAGCCACAAATCTTCCGTGTTGAGGCAGAGGCAAAGTCACACGACAGTGGGTCATTAAATATGTTCCCCCTCACAGCCCCACAAAAATCTCAAGGTACCCTTGAGGCTGGAATACACTTTGGCTGAGCTTTCCCCACGCACACTTGGATGGGGTACATGAGGCAGCCTGAGAGACCGTCTTTATACTTCATAAAACTCTGGCTTTCAACACCAGCCTAGGGAGACGGTTCAGCACTTTACCACTGCCTTGCATTGTCAGGCATCTTGGATCAATAACCCCACCCAAAACCAGTGTTGAAAAGCGAGAGCCGTACCCGATTCAGACAGTTCTGCTTTCCTGGGTTTTGGTGCTGGCGAAGGAGATTCTCTTTTTTCCGCAGTCTTATGTTTGGGTGCTAAAAGACAAAGACAAATAACTCAGTTGCAATTTGTTTCATCTGTGCACACTTTTCTGCTCATACAACCTGCAGGCACCATCTCTGAGAACACAAAATGATAAAAAGCTGCTGGAATACAAGTTTCTATTTGATTACCTGATGACCTGCTAGGTGAAACAGAGCCACGGCTTTTTCTTGAGCGATTCGACTGCTGGGGTGTTGGAGACCTACGTGGTTTTGGAGGTGGACTTCCTGGTGGGGATGGTCTGTGTCTCCGCCGAGGAGGGCTTGCCGAAGGAGAGAGCCTACGTATTTTTCGATGAGGACTGGATACAGTTCTTTTAGGTGGTTTCTTTGGTGGCGATCGGGAGCGTGAGGAAGAGGAGGAAGAGCTACTGCCAGATAAGGATGCCGATGACCGTCTTCTCCTGTAAATCAAATCTGGCATTAGATTCTGATGAGCCGGCTCAAGAAGCATGAACACAGAATGGCATTTGCTCGCTAGCACATTATACAGAGCCACATACAGCAGCACTTCCAAATCATGGTGGGCAGCCTTCAACACTGGGTTTGTAGAAAAGGAGAATAACAACCAATCTTTCACAGCTATTTTTAAACTACATAGTGAGCAAAAAATTGTTAGTGTTACCTTTGCTTCTTTCTGTCAATCTACAGACTACAACTAAGCTTTTCTCCTGGGAGCAATTAGTTTCGTTTGGGCTCTCTAACTTCTGGACGGTTAAGAGAATTGTCCGTGTTAGCACATGTGATTTAACGACCTTCAGAAGAAATCTGTTTAAGAGTTTAGTGTGCAAGTACACTAAAAAGTTTTTATACCAGGAGGTAAAAATTTCAGACAACTTTACAACAGTTCAGAATCAATATATCCATTCTTATGTTTTAGTCTTTCATCTTCAACTTTGGAATTTTAAAAAGGTAGGGCCTCTAGAATTCTGCGGCAAAATTTGTGGCAAGTTCTGTTGCAATTGTGTACCTGCAGAATCCACCTTTGGCTGCAGAATTCCTGAGAACCTGGAAAAAAGAAACCCTACCTTGAGTGAGATAAACATTTGCTGAAAGGGAGCTCTTGTACATCTTGCAACATACGTGTTTGATACTTTTTACAGTTTTCCCAGTAACTGTGTGAAATGAGCCTCTTTACAAACTCAGATAAAACAAAAAAAAGAGAAAGAGTCATCACCTTGGCATAAAAAGGAGGAACTTTTCCTTCCTAAAAAAGAACAACTGCAGTACACAGGAAGCATCACTTTAAGTCTCTTTCTACAAAGAGGACTGGAATCTACTCTCTTCCTCTGAAAAGTGTCTATTTTGACACTGCCATAAGTACACAATTTTCCTTGCAAGGCAACGCCGAGCTTTGCTGCTAGAACAATTGCTCGTGCTGTCAAAAATGTCATCTCCAACACTAGAGAGCAGGCCTTGAAGAGGTTTTTTAAGTAAAAGAACACAAAGAAATACATTTCAGGTCAGAATTAAATTTTGGTTTTAATTTAATGCGATGGAAATGTAAGTCATAATTAAAAAACTGCCAATAAGTAAAATGCAATTACTTGGTTTGGTTTTGGTTTTTTCCCAGGCAGGAGAAGAACCCAAAAAGCTAAAGCATAAGCAGAAGAGTAATAAAAAAATGTCACGTCAGTCTACACTGGGAACGATCCAGAGCCACTTTGAAGAGTCTGCAGTTCTGAAATTGCTGCTTTTCAAAAGGGTGGGATTCTCATTGCTATTTCAACTCAAAAGAAATCCTTCCACAGCTACTGTTATGTTACCCCACAACACACAAAAATGACGCTGCAGCTTTTACATCACTCAGATCATGCACCCAACAGTGCTAAGGTAAGATGAACAAGGCATTTTTTGATAGCTCTCGTGTCTCACAACTACTGTTCCCTTCAACTTTCAAAGTTTATATTTTCAGTTATTTCAAAAAAGGGAATCTTACCGCCTCACAGGGGATCTGCTTCTTCTGTGTCTGGGTGGGGGAGGCATTCGCCTTGGAGGGCTCCTTCTCCTTGGAGATGGCCGTCGTCTGGGGCTTGGTCGCCTTCTAGGGGAGTAAGACCTGTCACAATCAAAAATTCAAATGAAAAGCAACTATCTAATTTTCAGATTTGAGGAAATTTATCCTCAGGGCACTGAGCGTGAAGTTGATTTTCTCCAAGTGCATCACATTAAAGCAGCATTTAGATTATGATGCAAAGTAAAACATTCAGATATCATCAGTGCTTTAAAATTTACCAAGATCTCTTTAACGAGAAGCAAAATAAACCAAGGAAGGGGAAAAAAGAATCCCAAAACCAAAGAGTAACATACATCATCTTCAGCATCAACCCTATCTCCTGATAGATGACGACAGTTCCTACTATCTAACACGTGCCATACTCAGCACCGAGTACCCCACTCCTCCTCCAGCCTTAGTGCAAGCACCTTCCCAGGAACTGGAAGGAAGAAAACAGCTCCTGACATGTTTGCCCACTAAATGCATCTTTTGGCTTAAAACATCCATAGCTCAACACTTCTAAAAACACCACTACTTTAACTGGGAACATTACGTTAAGCTTCAGAAGAAATTATTCACTTTTCAACCTTCACGATCAAGGTAAATTCAAGCCCTACCTTGACCGTGATCTATGACGCCTTCGTGGTCGAGAATGAGATGGAGACCGCGATCGAGATCTTGACCTTGACTTAGACCGAGTTGGGGATCTTGGACGAGCCTTCTCTTTTTCCTTCTCTCTCTCCTTCTTTGAATTACGTTCTGGTGAAGTCTCCTTAGTCTCTGGTACAGGAGGTTCAAGTTTAGGAGCTTTTGGGATATCACTGTTAAAAATAAAGACTTCATTTATAAGAACATCTAACCCACAGCCCTGGAGTAACATTTTAAAAGCTGCCAAGCTATTCCCATACAATGAACATTCTCCTGCTCATCCTCTGACAAGACATCCTGCTCCAAAACTGAGCAATCAATCAGAATGTGGTACAATCAGCCAAAGAGAAGAAAAAGTAATACACAGGCTGTGTGTCAACTTGCTAGAAAACAAGATTACATCATCAGAAGTGGAAGAGACGACCAGGACAATGAAGCCCCAGTGGCAGCTAAGCACTCTGACTCTAGGATTCTACACAGGGATAAAGAAACCTTACTGAAGATTAAATAAACTCTTCTCCTGCTGCAGGGAGAGAGGGAGAAGCAGGCATTCCCCCCACGTCAAACTCCTAACAGATATTAAGATAATTTCCATTTTTCAAAAGGCATTACACAGTTCTACACGCAAAGTTATCACACCTGTTTGCAGGTGCCTCTTGAACAACAGTCTCCTTTGGTTTCACAGAGGGTTCTGGCTCAGGAGTCGCCTCTTTCTTTTCTGGAGCAGGAGTCGTGCTGTGGCTCTTGGTTCGGTGATGAGGGGAGCAAGAATGGCTGCGTTTCCGCTCCCTTCTGACGGGCGACGACCTCCTTCGAGGGGAAGGAGACCTTG
>VXBJ01007140.1:90000-91941 GCA_013400055.1 Nycticryphes semicollaris
TGGAATTTACAACCACTTGAGAAGGTATAAGCTCTTCTTCCTTTGTCCAAGAACAAAAATGTCATATTTGTTTACAGTGAATTCTACAAAACCTTTGGGTAAACTTCTCTGAAGCAAGTCAGCCCACATGAAGCCAGCGAGAGTACAAAGAATACTATTTTATTGATCATGCTCTGTTAAAGTTCACCAGCTCGTTCCACTTTCATGAACAAAAACTATAGGTTAATTCATTCGGAATTGAAAGGCTTGAAAGTCCAGTTCTGGAAAGTTTACTTGCACAGAAGTAAACAGAACCACACACGAATAAGCACATGTGCAGAACTGCACCCAAATACCGATGACCTGTTAATGATTCTAAACAAACACAGAGTTCACACATGAAGTTTCTTCAGGAAACCAACCTGATGGAAGACACAGGAACTTAAAACATGCAGTTTCTTGTGCAGAGAAAAAGGGGCTGAAATAGCAGCAATAATAAAAACTGCTAAGAAACTGAAAGGTAATATATAAGAACCAGCTCAAATTCTAAGGTAACCTAACCACTTCTTTGATCAGAAAGCCCCTTGAATTATAGCAACGTAATGTGCCAAAAAGTCATCAGATATTGAAAGGAAACGAAGGCAGAGAAACAAAAATGCTTGCACTGACTTTACAGAAGCGTAAAGAACTGAAAGAATTATTAATAGCAGCTTTCTTGATAAAGCAAGTGCAAACTGCTGCTCTGCTGCACTTCTGTACTTTCCACAACAACTTTGGGTTCTTCTGAACACAGAATAAATCCAGACCAGAACACTGTTTTACAGCCCCATTTCTGAGCCACGCTGCTTTTGTTTTTATAAACAATCGCCTTTCACAGACCAGTTTAAAAAATTACTAGTCTCCTAATTCAGTGTTTCCAGTCCCAGTAATTCTGCTGTGAATCATAACTGCTTGATTTGAAATCTTTTTTAACAATTGTATTAGGTAGAGTAAGTGTAGATTTAATTTGCAATTATTTTTCTCAGGCTAGCATGTTAACACAAAACTGAATGAAGGGATATGTGTGTCCTCATGTTGCAAAAGCACCCTAGTTGCAGGAACAGAAAATAAGAGGGCTGAACGGGTTTTTTGAAAAACAAATTAAATTGTTTTTCAAAATTATAATCAACACCTTTTAAAATAGACTCATTCAAATCAATGAGAGAAAAAGCTGGAAGGAAATATACCCTAGGTATGTAACTGTTTATCAGTCTCAGCAAAAAATACAGCACAGCTATGAGAAAATAAAAACTCTGTGATTAAAAAAAAACCAACCCACCAAGCACCAATCCAAAAATAAAGCATAACTTCTTTTGACTTTGAAAACATGTAAGTTTGAAAATTTCTCTCTAACCAAAGGGCAATTTGTTTATTGGATTTAAAGTACATTTCACTGCAAAATCGGGTTCACCTCCCATCCGCCCCTAGGACTCTTCTCCCACACCTCCCCGTATTTCAGGGCCATCAGAGTTCAGCACAGGCCCTGACACAGGCCCGCACGGGGCAGGCCCCGGCGCGGCGGGACCCCTCTTCCTCCGGCGGGGTCAGAGGCCCGGCCGCTCCGAGGCCTAGCGCAGGAACCGGCGGTCATAGGCCGCACCGCGCGAACGCGGCCCTCGGGGGTGCCGAGGGAGGCCCATGTGCCCCCGGCTGCGCGACCGGCGAACCCGGGCCTGGGGCGACCAATCCCCTCAACAGCCGCTTCCCTCCCTCTCCCGCAAGTCCCCGGCGCGGGGGCCTCGCCGACGGGCCCAGCCGCACCGGCCGCCTTCCCGCCGCCATTTTCTTCGCGACGNCCTCCTCCTGGTCGCAGCGCGCTGCCGTCCCGGCGTGCACCGCGCGCCCGCGAGCCCCCTCGCACGCACGCCGCCGAAGGGGCGGAGCCCAGCCCGCCGCGAAGGCTCTCCGCCGCCTGCCCATTGG